>BQNB010049032.1:0-42242 GCA_026074375.1 Tanacetum coccineum | reverse complement strand
GCGGCGCCATGACGAGCCTTTTAGAACCCTGACAAAAACACATTGTTTATCATAATTTTTTTTTAAAGAAACTACTAAATATAGTTTTAAAGATTATTTAGTTGTTCACCTTTAATAAAACACTCGAGGAATTTTTTTTTTAAATATTAATGTAGGTTGGCATACGGAAAAAAAATTCATGGTTTGTACTTTTGATCTATACATGCAATATGTGATTGCTTATTAGCTAATGTAGTCTTAAAGGAGTTGCATTTAGTTAGAATCAACGAGGACTCTGGCCTCTTTGTATATATATGTTGTCTCGCTTTTAGTTTAGTGTAATATCATTTGAGGGGGCGTTTGGTTTATGAGTTTGAGAATAGAGGAACGAGTTTCATTCCAATCTAAATGTTTACTTAGTGGGTTTGAATTATAAAAATAAGTATCATGCCCACAAAACAATACATAATCTAAACCCACTTAGAGTGGTGAGTTTACAAAATCCATACCATTATGATATACATAGTGATTCCCATAACAAACCAACGACCCTTTGAGTGTCAAAGATGTTTTTATTTTGTGCTTTTGATAGTTCATCTTTTGGTTTTGGGTGTTTCAATATTAGTGGTAATAATTAGACAATCTGGTTGTATTCCTTGAATCGTATAGAGATTACTTTCATATTACAGTATATTGATTCCATATGTCTCAGGTATCACGAAATTCTCAATCGGATAATTCAGAGAATCACATTTTGTTTTTAAGGCACGAGATAACAAAATAATACAAAAAAGTTTACAAGTTGTTATGCAAGTTATGTTTGAAATAGATCTGTTATATTAACACAGCCGAAAGTTGGTTATAAGCGGTTGGCGAGATGAGTCACAACTGTTGGTAAAAATTGTGTCTTTTGGTGAGAAAAGGTGGTTGAGGGGAAAACGCATATTACTCGAATCCTAAGGGGCGCTGCCTTTGCCCCTTGACCCCGCAAGAGGCGCGACCCTGTGACCCACATTTAGTTGTGGCGGTATCAAGTTAGCTAGAACGAATGTGCATTCCGTAACTTCCGACTCAACAATGAGCTACACGCTAAAATCACTAACATCATCTATTTTGAGATTCTTGGTGTCTGTTTTAGAATTTTTCATACCTAGTGGTGCGTAATGTCTGTCTCGGTTGGTTTATTTTAATGTGTTGGTATTTGTTTTGTGTCGTAGTCTTAGTTTGGTTGTCACTTTTGTTAGGTTTTGGTCATCATGATGTTTTTAATGTTGCTCAACTTGCATGAGTAAGTTAAGGTATTCTAAGTTACAAAAACATCTATATCATAAAATTTTAAGTTGCTAAATTTGTCTTGCTAATATATAAGTTCAGTAAAATATATTCTACATTTTGTCTTTTGATTTTAGAGAAGAAAAGCCACTTTATTAAAAATTACTACATATTAGTCATCGGATAATTATTACAAAAGAAAAAATTTAATTAGCTTTAATGATTGACTTAACAATACATCTATACCATTATCGATATAAAATACCAAAATAAGTATGTTTTCTTTCTAAATTAATTTGTTCATTAAAAACACTACTCATATGGGTGACCCATAATGATAAATGTTTCTATTCCTCTGATAAATTCAGTCACTAAAGTACAAGTATTTCTGCATAATAAATATGATCGAGTACAACACACTACAGCTGCCTTTTGCTTCTAGTATTTCTTTCTGTGAAAGTTGCTTTCATAAAAGCAAAAGTTCCTCTGTTTTTATCTTTTTTTGTTAGTGGTTTTTTATTGAATTATTTTGGCTAAAAGAATAGAAGAATCCTATGCACCGATAAAGAAAGAACAAAGAAAAGAACTAGAATCTAAAAAACACTTTTTTTGGGTAAATTTGAGGGACTTTGAACTTTCTTTTGAAATAAATAAACATTTTTGTAGCAAATATATTCATAAATTTTGATAACGTGCATTCTTATAATTCATCATTCTACCTATACAATCATACAACATGTATTATGCAATAATTATCTTTCTGGATTTAAGTCATTGATGTTTCCACTTGTTACAATCATGCAACTAGAAAGAATTGTAGACATAAATTATAGAGAGGAATATCATTTTTTAATAAAAAATTTATAAGGATTTTATGAGAAATGATAAAGAGGCCTAAAGATGTGATTAATTTTGCCTAAATCTGTGTGTCAACATGATTTTAGTTGCAGCTAAGGGACTAACTATTTCAAATACCAATAAAGCACTAACACACATGTCGCATAAATTAATCACATCTTTAGTCTTATCAATCATTTTTCGGTTTTTACACAGTCTCATATCACGTAAAAGTTAAAGCATTAAACGCACAACCTCAAAAGTTCTACATTAGCAAGTCTTCTTAGTCATCGAGTGGGAGAGAACCCTAAAAACAATTAGTATTATAATCGAGTTACTAGATACAAGGTTAAAAACAATTTATGTAAGTTGAAATGAAATCCTCCCTTATATAATACAAGAGTTTCCTGAACCCTTGATCTTAGCCAAAACTCTAATAATGACATGTGCATTAACTAGCCAAAGACCCTCAATAAAATTACCGTTTAAAAAGAAAACGTCTCATACTTTTACCCTTCCAGCAGTATACCTCATAAAACAAAAATCCTAATTCATAATTCCTAACCAGAAATATGTCTAATCCATGAATGATAACAAATCAAGAAATCAATCTACACCAAAACACATTCAATTGTCACTATAACAATTACAAAAATGTGGATTAAATTAATATTTTGGCCAGTCTATTATCAAAAACCCAAAATCGAATATATGAATCTTATCAGTGCTCATAATCAGTTGCGTTTCGATTTTTGATGTTGAATCATTATATTCATGTAAATATCGATTTTTAATTAATGTAATAAGAATCATTATTTGGGATGAATTTGTGTTTTATACGATTTGGGTATGAATTAGTTTTTAAGCAATTAAGCTATGGAATGTAATAAGAATTATTATTTGAGGATTAACTTGTTTACCAAAATAGTATCAGTCATTTATAAGGATTAATTTGTCTACTTATGGTGCATAAACCTCTTATATCAGTTTTATTAAAATATTTCGTTGATTATTAGCTCAATTCTAATGTTAGATGATCGTAAAATAACACATTAGTAGATAATGGACAAAAAGTATTATGTGGGTCACCCGTCAAGCCCTTTTAACCCGTCTATTTTGTAGCAATTTAATGATTTTAGATTTAGGTCGAACAGTCATTATGCAATAGCCTCTTTAATGGATAATGTGTGAACTTTTTTATAAACTAGCATACGCAACGGCATATGTATAAGGCTTCATACATTTTATAACTTCTTTTAATTCATCAGGTGACATTTAGTGGTTTAAAGTTATCATAAAGCAAGCGTTGGCATTTAGTGACATTTAGTAAGTTACACATTACTCTTTTATCGTCTAGTGTGTGCCTTTTTTATGCCAAAGAGTTATGGGGTGTTTGTTTCGGTTTATATGTGAGCTTATGAGCTTATCTGATTTCGGCTTATATTTCATAAGCCCCAATTTTCCAGCTTATTTTGAGACTTATGTGGTTATATAAGTTTATCATATAGTAATAAACTTAAATAAGCTCACAAGTCTCAAAATAAGCCAAAAAATTGGGGTTTATGAAATATAAGCCGAAATCAAATAAGCTCACATATAAGCCGAAACAAACACCCCCTTAGTGCATATAGGATGATTTACATGTTTGTAGAACCTTATAATGTAACACCCCCAAAATCAGGTAGCAGCGGAATGGTAACAATGGGGTGCTACGTCAAAGTACAACAATCAAGATATAGGAAACGACATAAATGACGTTTAGATAAAGAATTCATTCGATGCCGATAACAAAATATCAAAGTTCATACATTAGTACCAATAAGCATTTTACCATGTCAATGACAACAATTATCTCCACAGTAACATTCTTTCTTTAATTATAAACCCAAAAGCTTCATATACCAAAAAGATGACTTAAAAAAGTTTTAAAGATAATAAAAGATGGCATAGACTTTAGATTAAAACACAAATCCGTCTTCATTGATATCCGCCACGGCTTCCCTCCAATAGTTCATAACCCTAGGACCTGAAATTACAATGCTAAAAGTCAACACAAAGGATGAGTTAAATGCATAGGTTTATCGGTAAAAAGGGTGGGAGGACCACAAGATCGAAGTAATAGTAGATCTGAAAACACATTCAGAAGTCCAAAACGATTTATTATTGCGCTAAGCTCATGACCCCCGAAGTCTATAACGAGATCTTGTGTCCTAATCAGAATAAGGATTGCCTTGCCAACAATCCTACACCTCTCAATGTTAAATGCACCTTGAACAAACTAGTGACCCCAAGGAAAGGTGGAGGATTGTCAGTCCCATAGATCTATCACACAAACACTCGTGACTTACTACAATAGCAATTAATGGTTCATGATAAATAGGGACTTCACGGCAATAAGGTAACTTAGCAATAAATACCAGTAGAAAATTCTGATACAAAATACACTAGTAAACACTTTGAAAACACTTAGAAAAAACTTTGTGTATCCAATAGTAAACAGGTAGTAATGAAATCACCCCGAGATTTTGTAAAACAATCACGTAGTAAAAAAGGGTGCTATGAAATCACCTCGAGTGAATGGTAACACAAGTTATTCACAATAGAAAAATGCGTCACGGCTTACGATCGAATGCAACCTAATCTACCAATATAGTCGTATAAGTACTAAAACACATTTGATTATTTATTAGGTCGTATAGCTCATCATACTATCGTTCGGGCTAATCATAATAAGAGGTCATGTAGTGACGTATGAGGAGCTAGACACTTTTAAAATCGTAAATCCAACAACTCCGTCGATATAAAAACGCCACCAACCCCCCGAAGAGGCTCATTATAAACTCCCTAGATAATATAAGTACTTTGATTAACTAATACCACATATAATTCTATATAGCTACATCACCATCTAATCGTTTTAGTGAAATCGTATTATAAGTAAAAAACGTTAAAAGTATACTTTAGGAAAATAACTGGCGTAACTTTCCTCGTTTTTAAGTCCGTTTCTTCGTTTTTTTACGTCCACATTGCCTTCGATTAATACGGGTTTCAAAATATAACTATTTTTAAAGATCTGAGTTATCTGATGAATAGTGATATTATCTGTTCAATAACAGTTATAAGTTATTTTATAGATTTAGTTATCGTAAATGTCGTAACTTATTCGTTTTAACTCCGTTTTTAGTGATTCTTTCAAGCATGTCTTCGTATTTAAAAGTTTTATCGATTTATTGATTTTTAAAAGTATAAGTTTCTGTGGTGAATAGTAACTTTTATAAAAATAGTTTTATAAAAGTATATATTTAACGTAAACTTGAAATCGTCGTATCTTTTTCGTTATAAATCGGTTTTTTGAGTTCTTTACATGCCCACGGTCCTTGGGACATGTAGTATCTTATAAAATCATAAAATAAAGGTGTAAATTTTCGAATTCAAACAACCCCTAAATGGGTTTTTCTCAAAATGTGTTTAAAAGTCATTTTTATAAATTTTTAGCTTAACCACTTTGTTATAAGTCCATTACAACCCTTATTAACATATGTCTTACATACTTAGGGTTCCTAGTCCATGGTTCTATATATATCTTGTGTTTTTTATCATTGAAGTAACACGCCCCGGATATCCTTATTCCGCTGCGACCCAATTTGGGGGTGTTACAATTAATTTTTATACTTATGGTGCATAAACCTCGTATATCAGTTTTATTAAAATATTTCGTTGATTATTAGCTCAATTCTAATGTTAGATGATCGTAAAATAACACATTAGTAGATAATGGACAAAAAGTATTATGTGGGTCACCCGTCAAGCCCTTTTAACCCGTCTATTTTGTAGCAATTTACTGATTTTAGATTTAGGTCGAACAGTCATTATGCAATCGCCTCTTTAATGGATAATGTGTGAACTTTTTTATAAACTAGCCTACGCAACTGCATATGTATAAGGCTTCATACATTTTATAACTTCTTTTAATTCATCAGGTGACATTTAGTAGTTTAAAGTTATTAGAAAGCAAGCGTTGGCATTTAGTGACATTTAGTAAGTTACACATTACTCTTTTATCGTCCAATGTGTGCCTTTTTTATGCCAAAGAGTTATGGGGTGTTTGTTTCGGCTTATATGTAGGTTTATGAGCTTATTTTTATTTCCCAAAAAAATAAAAGTGCCAGCCGTCATAAAACTAATTATACAAACGCCTGAAAGTGCCACAAATGACTAAAGAACTAAGAACTGTACATAAAAGTTGTTAGTAAATGAATGTTTAATTTCCATAACATTAATTAAAGTTACAGAACATTTTATTAAAGTCTATTACTTTTTTTGTAAATTTTACTTTCTTTGTATCTATAGTTTTTACTATCTATACTAGAAAGCCTAATTTTCAAACATTATTTAACTACAACTATAATCGAACTGACTGAACTCAATCCAAATACTTGAATGTGATACATCATCAAAACTAAAGAAAGTCAACCAGTCACTACTAGCCTAGCGTTGAGATACTTTGTTTTCTTTTACCGTAACTCTCTTCTCACCTTCTCCTCACCCCTCTCTCCAACGCATTTCTACTCATAAGCCCACATATAAGCCGAAACAAACACCCCCTTAGTGCATATAGGATGATTTACATGTTTGTAGAACCTTATAAGTTAGTGCCGCATAAAACTAATTTGCCCTAAAAGCACAAATGACTAAGAACTGCTACATAAGTTGTTAGTAGAATGCAATGTTTATTCCATAACAGTAATTTAAGTTACAACTTTTTAGCTTATATTTTTTGTAAATTTGACTTCTTTGTATCTTTTTTTTACTACTACAAGAAAGCTATTGCACATTTTTAACCACTAATCGAACTGAACTCAATCCAAATACTTGAATGTGATACATCATCAAAACTGAGTCACATTGAATACTTTGTTTTTCTACACCATAATGTGTGGTTCTACACCATAAACGGACAAACGCTCAAAGTGGAAACATGACGTGTATTACTCTGCCTCCATGTGGATGGAAATAGCAACATACGAGTGCATATCAGTTGCCCTCCATGTCATGGTGGTGAAAAATTAGTTTTGGTATGTTCAGTTTTAATTAGGTAAACTCAAAATATACCTGAACATGGATTTATGATTTAACAAGAAAAAAGTTTAATAGAATTAATCTGTAGTGTCTTGCTTTCCCAAGTTCAATAGTGTCTTACTCATGCTATATGTACTCTTTTCTTATTGTTTTTATGATAAACTTCTTAATGATTATTCCTCTGCACATTGTGCTTATGTTAATATGCACTGGGGATCGAGATTAAATGCCTTGGTAAATATGCACCTTTGGATGGTTTGATTAGTAAGCAGAACTTTTAGATAATTTGAATATCTTGATGCATGTATGACAATCCCTTTGAAAGTCGACCTACTAATTTACATACAACTCAATACTTATATATTTTATTTGTAAACAGTTGCAAATAACGATTTTAAATGTTGCCTTTTGTTATCAGGCTCGTTGCACGTCATAGTGATGGTATTAGAAAACCATAAAGGTTAGCTCTTTTTCAGTTTATAAATGCGAATGTTAGTTATCTCTTTAATGTGCACAAATTTAAATTTGTTTATTAATGAGTACCATTGTTACAACTGTAAAATATTTAGAGGAAGGAAATACATTTGATTGTGCAAATAGAGAAAATAGAGAGTAGTTTTTATATATAAGGGGTTGATTTGTTTCTCAATTGTATAAAAGTATTGAAACAAGTCTAACAGATCTATAGATATAGTATAGACCGAGAATTGTCGTTTTTGTGAACTGTGTTGTGATATTTGTTTAACCATCGCATGTCACACACAGTGTATTGTAGCGATGCCCAGAAGTCTAGAACAACATCTTGCCATTGATTGTGTGTTATGTGAAGAGAAAAATTCAATACATGTATGACCTGATATACCCCTGAATTTCAAATTCTGAATAATCGTTAAGCCTTTTTACTCGAGTTCTAAACGGTTTGATACTTTAATAGTTTGGAACTTCTTTAAAGTTTGAAATACCTTTTGTAAATTGCAGGTGTATATTGAAGGTTTAAAATTTCTCTGTTAGATGATGGTTTATGTGTTATTTGCGCTTTGTATCCTGCACTTTCGTAATTTAAGAATCCGAGATCCTGTAAAATTGCATTGGATGTCTGTTATTTAATATGATATAGGAAATGACACATGCTGTAACTAAAGTAGACTGTCCTCCTCTAGGCGATTATTACGACTCAACTCTCAAAAACCCTAAACTCTTTTTCCTGATCCATTAACATTTAAACCTACTGATTCTTGTATGGATTAAAGATTATTACATCAGTTTTAATCTTCTCTTTGTGCTTGATCATTGTGTTTCATGTGTTATCGCTTGGGTTTCTGTTTTTAAGGTTTTGTTTTTCTTCCAAATCGTCTACTGCTCCTAACGATTGCTCCTGGTGGTGTTGTGGGTTTTGTTTCGATCTATCTCTTCCATCAGGTTGCTCCTTATCGATTGCTTCAAGGTAGATTTAGAAGCTTTTACTGAAAATTAAAGAACCCTAAACAACTTATTCGTTCTAGGGTTTTTGATTAATTTGTTCGAATCCGCTACTGTTGTGCGTGTACTGTTGGTTTGATTTCGGGTTGTGTTGATGCTTCTGGTTTCTGATTAAAACATTCTAGGGTTACTGCTACTAGTTTTTGAGTTGGGGTTGTAGGTTTTGGGAATGGAACGAGGATTTTTGAGTCTAGAATGGAGTGAGGGTGGGAGAGAGGTTAAGGAAAAGAATGGGAATATTTTAAACAAAGAGGCAGTCAAGGATGGTGCCATACCATCTGTTACAGTTGCTTATGGGAATACGCAAGAGGATAATGTGGGACTGTCGTCTACTGGTCCACTTGCTAGTGAATCGGGGCCAGATGCGTCGTTTGCTTCACTATTGAAAGGTACTAGTAAACCAATTAGGAAGAAATTAATTTTTTGTACTTTGTTTACACCCGGGGGTAATGGGATTGATGTGGTTGTCCTGGTGGAGTCTATTAACGCCATAAGTGAGCGATTTGTTAATACTGCATGTGGTTTTTTCTTAGGAAAGTAGGTAGCATATCCTGTTGTTGCTAACTATGTTAGGAACACTTGGGGTAAATTTGTACTTGTTTGATCAATGTTTAGCTCATCTACAGGGTTATTCTCTTTTCAATTTAGCTCCATAGAGGGTTTGAATGCAATGCTTGAAAATGATCTGTGGTTTATTCGCAATAATCCACTCATTCTAAAAAAATGGCATCCGGATGTGAACCTATTGAAAGAAGATGTAGGTACTATTCCAGTTTAGGTTAAACTCCATGGTGTCCCTGTTATGGCGTTTAGTGAGGATGGTTTGAGTGCCATTGCTACTAAACTAGGTACTCCTCTAATGCTTGACTCTTATACTTCTGATATGTGCATGCAATCATGGGGCAGGTCAAGCTATGCTAGAGCTATGATTGAACTTCGAGCTGATGTGGAGTTGAGAGATAACATTGTGGCGGCTATGCCTAAAATTACAGGGGAAGGATACTATACTTGTAATATTCGTGTTGAGTATGAGTGGAAACCGCCTAGATGTGCCTGTTGTAAGGTTTTTGGCCATACTCAGGAGGAATGTCCCAAGGATGTAGGTACTGGCGAGATAAAGAATTTGAAGAAGACTAGTCAAACCCCTAAAGGTTTTCCGATTGGTCAGAAGATGGGATTTAAACCAACAAAACAAGTTTATCAACCCGTTTCTAAAAATCGACTGCCAACACTAGTGTGAATAAGATGAAAATGTGGATCCCCCGAAAGAGGTTAGTAAGTCAAACCCTTTTGATGTTCTCACCTCGGTCGAAAATGATGAGGAATTGGGTAAAAATGGAGGAACTTTTAGTTTGGCTAGTCAAGCGACCAATTCTAGTGGATTTTCATTCTGGAATGTGAATGCTAGTAGTCCTAGTACTACTCCTGTTATTGAGAAAATTGATAAGATTGAAAAATTGATTATTGAAGGAAAAGTTACTTTGGTGGACGATGATGGTAAACCATTCGAAAAGGTTGATTCTTCGTGTGATTATAATAGCGAGGATGAGGTTGCATCTGTTGATAGTGACATGGCTAAATTTCTGGCTAAAAAGGATGGCTATGGTACACAGAGTTTGCTTGAGCAATAGACGAAATCTTACAAAAATGGTGACTATGGATACGACCCATACGATGATGATATGTATGAAGGTCAGGATATACCTGAACCGCTCCGAGCTATTTGTGATAAATTAGATTTTACAATTAGGGGTCGTAGGAAGAAATAGTTTTCTTGTATTATTGTTTCTTTTATAGGTCCTTTGTAGTTGTTTTCCTTCCTTAAAGGAAGTTGTTTTCCCATGTAACGGGCGGTGATGTTGGACTCACCCTCATCCCTTGTAGTTAACTATTTTTTGGCGTAATAAAATTTACCAGGAAAACCCTTTACCCAAAAAAATGACACATGCTGTTTAACATGCATACATTCTCATTTCATGTTTTGCATTTAAATGGTATATCTTTGTATGATCAACAAGGTAGGTTTTTGCTTGCTGTCGTTGGTGGGAGAGGTTTAGCTCGCTCATTTCATGTAGTTCTCAACGTCGGTATCGAGATCATCAAATAAGCACTTGGCAGTGGAGGTGTGAAAAATTCTGAATTGACATGGAATCGCATGGAGCTATAAGTGATGTTGGAACACGTGCAGGCTCATGGCTCCAACTGATGTTGATACCGGGGTTAGACTTTAGTGGTTACCAAAGATCTGTATAATTCCCTGAAAGTAAAGGGTATCGTGGCTCTACTTGAAAGAGTGTTTATGCCATGTGATATGTACTTCCGCTACACTATGCACAAAGGCGGAACAACACATTTAAAGGTGCTCCCGAGGATGCTTTATCAGGTTGTTTGTTCTTATGTAACACTGAATGGGATGTGGGTCTAACCTTAGGTAAATTTTTTATGATATTTCTCAACTAAAACTTTTAGCTAAACATTCCTTTGCACCATGATTAGAGTATTTTTTTATCTCAGCCCACAATATGTAAACATACCTTTGCACCATGATTTGAATTCATGCTGATTTAGCTGTATTATGTGTTTGCAGCTCTTTAGAGGAAAATGCTATAATAAAGAGTTTAGTTGTTGAACTCAACAATCATAAAGAGTTCTAATCAACTTTTTCACGCAGAAATTTGATATGAACTTTAGAATTCTGAAACTTTACAATTTAGCGGAAGATAACATAGAAAAGGGTATGCAGATTTGTGAAGAAATGGAACTTTAGAATAAAGTTGAATATAACATGTATTGGAATGGACTCTTACTTATTAAATTGTTGTTTAGAAGTGGCAGTATGAACAGGTCTTGACTTTTGTCTAATTGTTCCCAAGTATAGAGGGAAATTTAAGGTTGATCCTGACACAAAACAAATGGTCAGGCTTCTAAGAAGTCTTTTCATCAATTGTAAATGTATTTTTTTTATTTTTTTCTATTATTCTTAAACAATCAATGTTGTTTAATTATTCTTTGAAAATTTATGCAATGACTTTTCAACTTTATCTTTTTGTTTTTAATATTCAATTATTTAATGTTATATATATCTTTGATTCTACTACTAAATTTTATATCATCAAAAAATAATGTTACAGCTAGCCGCCCATCGGGCGGGCTTTAAAGCTAGTAAAGTATATATGTCATTCATATCATCAAACAAATACATGTTTTATATATTGATATCATTATTACTCATTTATTTTGATTTATTTTGTACTTGCATACATGTGGGTTAAAAATGGAGCAATGGAACAAGAAGATACAGAAATATGCAAAAATCAAGTGAAGAAACAAAGCCGAAAGTTGAAATCAAGTTTATATGATGTTTTAGAAAGTTACTTTAGTATTTTGGCTGTAATTTCTTCGTACAAGCTCCTTTTTAAGTGATTCAAGTGGTCATGGACCAAATAAAGAGATATTTACAACTTTCGTGTTTTCAGCTAAGCCTGAAAATAAGTGCAAAAATGTTATTCAAGAGCGATACATCGTATCCATAAAGGGCAATACGTCGTATCTATGTTGGTTTTGAAAAACTTATATAAACAATTCCTAAACACGGCCCAAAGTATACCCTAACTTCACCAATCGATTTTTGTAGATTTCAAAGAACCTTTTCATCACTTTTTAAGCTGCAACCATCCAAGATTCAGGAATTAAACAAGTGTTACTTTGGTTTGCTTAATTCTACATTATGAACATGTTTTGCAAACTTCTTGGATTCTACTCTTGTTTGTTAGTTTATGAGATTTTCGGCTAAGTACCCTTGCTATTTGCCTAGTTTGAATGGACCTTTGTTTTAATATAATTTGATTTACGTTTATTGATGTTTTGTTCCATAATTTATGTGTTTATCATAGGATTCATTTGTCTATAAGTTTTGTATGCTAGATTTACTACTAAGTAATGAATGTATAGGTGATCATCCTTATATTTGTTACTCGAATCATAGTTGCATGACCATGGTAACCGTGACTAGTGATGGACCAAATCCTAGGGTTATATCAAGCGTAGTTTATGTTTATTGGTTACCAATTAATGGATTGTAACCTATTTACATGAAATTAATAGAATACTATGACTAATAAGTTCATATATATAAATCACATAAATTACTTGAAGTACATATGATTAGCATCATGACCATTAAGTTAACTTACTAATATTCATATATCTAGGTATTTGTGATCATTTAGTATAGATTACATTAAAAATCACCAACAAAATATTCAATAGACAATAATACACTAATAAAATCATAGGTAAACATAGAGGACTAAAAATTAAGTAGATAAATTCTTATCCTTTATTGTTCGAATTTAGAAGTCATTGCCTTTTATTTTGATATTTATTGTTATTAGTCATTTTTAGTTATTAATAATCTCATGTTTGTTTGGAACTAAAATGCCCTTTAACAGTAGTTTTTTTCTAAAAAAAGCCTAAGAGGCTCTTGTGAAAATGGTGCCTGCCTAAATTTGATCGTTCTTGACTCCTAAACTGCATATTCATTTATTTTTGTTTGGTTTCTGGACTACAACTCGCGTTCTAATCCTTTGTTCCATAACATCTGTAATCGTCCTAGGGTTTTAGGCTAACTTTCTATCGTTTTATTTTACGGTTTCACTGATTTTCTTATTCGTGCTTTCATTCAAGATCATATTGATGGATTGTGTATTTATGGGTGATTAACTAATTAACTTTAATGTGTTTATAAACCCTAACGAATTAGGGTTTACTTTCATTCTTTTGATTCTGTTGGGTTGTTTTCACTGGCTGAATTAGGGTTTCTTCATGGTTCGTAATATGGAGGAGGGTTTAAGAGCAGGTGGGGGTATGGAGGCTGGTGATATGATGGGGGAAAAGAGAAATGGTAACTTTCTTAGTAATAAACCTTCATTTGCTAGCGTTCTTAATGAGGAATCTAGTAAGACGAAGGTTAACTTTTTTTTGGGGTAAAGGGTTACCCCGGTAAAGTATATTAAAACCGAAAAAAGTTAAGTACAAATGGAATATGGCTGAAGTACCACATTAACCTCAAGCTAAACAGCTTGATAAACACCTCAAACTAGAGCTTATGACGAAGGTTAACTTTCGTACTCTTGTTACGGACAATATGGATGTGGCTAATGTTCTAACTCCAATGTCGTCGGTTTTAGAAGTGCATGATAGGTTTAAAAATACTTTATATGGATATTTTCTTGGGAAGAAAGTAGTATTTCCGGTAGTGGAGCGTTATTTATTGAACTTTTAGAAGAATTCTGGTATTATACGAGTAATGGAGGGCAAACAAGGTTTCATCTTTATTCAGCTTTCTTCTATGGCTGGTTTGGAAGGGGTATTGGAGCACGATCCTTGGCTGATCATTAATGTCCCATTTATCAGTGGACTTCAAGCTCTATGTTGACAAAAGAAGAGCTTACGTCTATTCCAATTTGGATCAAATTTTATGGTGTTCATGTTTCCGCGTTTGCAGCTAATGGTCTGAGTGCTATAGTCACCCGTCTTGGCACCCCCATTTGTATAATTAATATAAATCACACACCAATATATATTAAAGATATAATCTAGAGAGATAAAGGATTGGAAGGTTTTCCTAGAGAGAGAAGCAAATAGTCATATGATTAAGTGAAAACCAACATCTTCTCCATGTGTGGAAAGGGTGTTTATAGTTACATGGGACATATGGGGCGTGGACTATCCATGGATAGTCCATGGGTCGGCCCGTTTCCTTATTTAACTATTACATGATTTAACTATGAGCTAAGACTACAAATACTGGTAGTGACCGAAACTTTTCTATAATCCTAACAATCTCCCCCTAAGGGAGGTCACTCCATATTACAAATATCTTAAACTTAGCATTCTGTGAATGTTCTTCAATCTTTCTCGTAGTCTTGAATATTGATCTTTATCTTGTATCTTTATGTAGTGTTCTTTGATCTTTCAGCTTGAGCTTGTTCCTTAATGCTTGATAAATTATGATCTTAAGCCTTTATCACTTGATCTTTTACATCTTGAGATCATGAATCTTGCATCATCACTTTATCATCTTTGTAACTCTTTGCCTTCTTGCGATCTTGTGTCTTTGGACCAACATGCTCATACTTTATATCATCTTAAAAGTTATGTAAGAATCTCTCTTGATAATCTTTAACTTGAACACTTTATGTCTTTAAGGAAGATGTTGAATTATCATAGTAGCGGAAGTCTTTATCTTTATATGATCTTGAGCTTTCTTGATTTCTTGAAACTTTAAGTCTTGAGTATGAGCATGCGGTTATGAATCTGACTCATCTAGAATGAGGTCACGTTACCGTCGTCTAAGCCTGCATTTATAAGGGTTAGTAATAACAGATGTGGATGAATATGACTTTGTCATTTGTCTAGGTTCGGTTGCGATAACCTCCGGTTTCCCGTTTTACACTATGAATAATGTACATGTGATCAGGTAGATTCAAAGAATCTCCTTGATAGGGTTCCAGCTGCACTAGCTTGTTCTCATTACCGGAATGTCTCAAAGCAGACAACACGATTAGAGTGAATCAGTTAGAACTATCTTACTGATTGAGTCGTCAATTCATAGACTGGACCAATGATCGATATCCAGTTGACACAAGATTGATTCATATAGAATCTCGCAAGTCACCTACCGTAGTGCTGTTTGATGTTGACACTTGAAGGATTTTCATTCATTACTGTGAAACTGAAGAGTATCACTATAAGTGTTTTGGCAAGATCGCAAGGATAATGCGTAGGAGTCTTAGATACCACTTGTGTTCTTTGTTTGTGAACAACAAGTGTATTTTGGAATTATGTCCTAATGAGATTTATTATTGATCTCTTTTGGCTCTAGACTCAATAAGTGCATTTTGGTTTTAGTGATTGGAGGCTGGAGCTAACTGCCACCTTTTCAATACCAACTAACTCGGAGTGAGAAAGTCGATAGATTACATGGTTATCTTCGTTAAAAATGAAACAAACTGCTTTTATGGGAAGCCTGAGTAGCTGGGAGGGTTGTGCATTGCATCACTGGGTCCATGATGACTATCTTTAATACCAACAATCATCTTTGTGATTCTGATAGCATATGTATTGACCCAGTTTTTGCCTAAGTGTATGAAGGGCTTCTTTCTTTAGACCCTTTATCCTTACAATTCATTTTCATTCTTCAACCCCTTCAATGTTAAACCAACGCGTCTTCATTATCACCATGTTGGGTTTGTTCTGGTGATAACTCATGTCCTGGATAACATTCTTCCCATTCTCACTTTACTCCTTTTTTATATCATACCTAAGGACTTCTAATCTATCTATTGGAATGTCCTTGGGTAGATCCCTCCGATTCTGGCTGGATCATGGAATGAATACTTAACCTTAAGCGCCTTATATCTCCTTAAGAATCGTCACTTGGTTGGTCATTGGGTATTATCATCGTAGCCATAAAACCATTTGAAAATCTATCAAAGTACTTGTGATAAAAATCAAAACATTTGTACTTTGATAGTTTCATTTTTCAAAAATGCTCCCCTACACATGTGCATCGATATTCGAAATTATTTTGCACATGAAGGGAGGAGTCCGCACTTGAGTCATAATGATCACATTTATTCATTGCATATTTTAATCACATTTTCTTCCCTTATCAAAAATAGCAAATCTCTTGATATTTTGGATATCAATTGATTAAAATATTTTGAAAAGTGTTTGGGGAGAAAATATTTTCTGAGTTAGCATGTTTATTAGAAACATTTTAATGCTCCCCCTCAATTAATGAGGGTATGATGTAGTTTTGAGTACATAATTTTTAAAATATTTTAAAGTTACTAAAAAAAGTATTGAAAATAAAATTATACTCAAACACTATTCATTTATTGATCTACACTACATATATATACAAGATAATTGTTTCGAGACATGACCTGAAATATACAAAACCGAAAATGACAAAGTCATTATGTCCGCATCAGTAGTCAGTAGTCAGTCTCGAATCGTCTCCTACCAACAAAGCTTTCAAGGCTCCACATGATCCATCTTTCCAGCAAGGTCTTGTTGATCTTTTTCAACATTGATGTTGTTCTTTTATGATATTTGACGCTCCAAGCTCGATTCGGCATGCCTTGATTGTTGTAGCCCAATTCAAAGTTATGCATCATTGAATCCAGATTATCACAAACCATCTTGAGCGTTATATCACCAAACTTATACAACTCATCAGCCATCATAAGTATCTTCTGGTTGCTCTTGTTCTGGTATACCACACCTCTGGGTTTGTACACTATGGTATATGGTTCTTTGAAATCAAGACCAACACATGTGATTTGTGGCCTTGTGATGTTGACCTTCGTTTGATAACTTTCCACCCCAAGTTGCATGTCTTCTACCCTCTTCTTAATGATGGTTCTTCGAATAAAAAGACGTAGAGCATTTACTAGATCAACTTGTTCATCGCCTTTGAGGTGGTGAAGTTTGTTCTGAACATAAAGGAGAAACATATCTTCAATGTCATTCAGATGCAGCCTTGTAAAGTCAGCTTCATTGAATACATAGTCCTTCTGATCTACTCATCTTACAACAATCTCTTTCAAATAGCCATAGCCAAACTGTTTGTCAACCGATAATCTTATGATATTGAGAATCTTCATTCATGAGTAGACTTTATGACGTGATGTTTGCTTATGTCTTGCTTTGTAGAAGAGTTGATATTTTAATCCCTAGTGATGGATTACAAGTGCAGCGTTTAAGTCATATTGCACTTTACTTGAATTCCATAGCTTTGGGATTATTTCTTCTAATCCTTCTAACTCATACCTTGCTGCCTTTGGTTTTGTTAGTGAAATGACATACTTCTTTTCCTTGTTTCCAGTCTTCAAGTACTCGAGGTCTTTGTTAGGACCAAATAAATCACTTCACTTCACCATTGTTAAACACTAGAAAATAAGATAAGAGAAAAGGATGAAGAGTAGAGAGCAGTTTAGAGAGAGAAAGTAGAGAGAAAAAGATAATGGTTAATTCAAGCAAATGTGTGAAAAACAAATGAGAACCAACACCCTCTCCATACTTGGAGAGGGGTATTTATACCTAGACTTTAGGCTGGCTTTCATTAAGCCTTATGGGCCGAGTAGGTTTGTTTTTTGGGCCAGGCTCGGGATAACTTGGGCTTAAGCCCATAATGCATACGATATTAGATTAAATAATGAGCCTGATACCCGTAACTAGCCTATTACAGCATATATTAAATAAAGACCAAAGCTTCCTCATTGAGTGACTGAGCTTCCTTGTTCTACTCAATATTTTGAGGCTAAAAATCTCCCCCGAAGCGAGGTCTTGAACCTTGAAACAAGATTCCTTGTTTGACTCGATATTTTGAGGCTAATAATCTCCCCCCGAAGCTTGGTTTCTGATAGATTCCGAGCTTCCATGTTCATAGTCATAACATGGTCTTAGGTTTCTTGAGATTGCTTTAACATTAAGTTCTTGAGTCTTGTTCTTGGTCTTTATCTTTGTTGTAGTCTTGTTCCTTCATGCTTTGTGATCTTTGATCTTGAGCCTTTTCTTTTTTACTTTGATTTAATTCCGAGATCTTTAAATCTTTTCCTTGTTTTTTCTTGTTGTCTCTGCCATCTTGAGATCTTGTGTCTTGACCAACATGCTCATACTTTGCATCATCTTGAAAGCTTGCTAACAATCTCCCTTGACAATCTTTGTCTTGATAATCTTGATATTCTTAATGAAGATCTTGTGTATCAGAGTTTGGAGAACTCTTTGTCTTTAATTCATGAGCTTTATTGATTCTTGAATCTTGATGCTTATAGTATGTCTTTGTAGTTTGAGCATGAGCATGTGGTAGTGAATTCGACTCTGCTGGAATGAGGCCGCAACACCGTCGTTTGTACCTGCGTTTTAAAGTTAGTGATAAACAACAGATATGGACGAATATGGCTTTGTCATTCGTCGAGATTCGGTTGCAATAACCTCCGGTTCCGTAGGACCGTTTTACAGTATAAATATTGTACCAGTGATCAGGTAGATTCAAAGAATCTCCTTGACAGGGTTTCCAGCTCAAAGCGTAGGATCTTTATTGCCGTGTCCTCACGCAATGCCATAAGTAAACACTTTAGAAAACCAAGAATCTCAATCCACCTCGACTAATTACCTCGAAAAGTAGCTAAGTGTTCATCAAGGGGAATTAAAGAATCAATAGCTTTGAAAAGCCCCGTTTTTACCATTTTTCAATATACACTTATTCCCACATATATTTTTGTATTTTTCCTTTTTCTCATTTTTTGTACTTTTCTAAACAACTAACTAACAGGTTTGACTTTCGTTATTTTCATAACTTTTAGGGTCATAGAACAAGACGCAATTTAATCCTAAAATGCCCAAAAATGCCTAAAAATGATAAATTCATCGTCCCCGACTTTTCATTTGTCCCAAACCAAGCTTAAAAACAAAATCACCGTTAAATATAAGTTAAGATGCTAACACTACTCATACTTGTACCTTGTGAAACTTTTTGCTCCCGGTAATTATTATATCTTAGGTGAATGTGCTTATTTCGAATTTCAACCAAAGATCAAACGTTTTGCAAAATTTCTATGCTTCACGTTCTACCCAAAAGTAATGAGTTTGAAGGCGAGATCATCCCATGTAGCGACTTTCGTCTCGGCACATCCCAACCTTGCGGCTAAGTGACCAGGCTTTTGACACCTCATAGAGACTAGTATCGGGACTCACGGACCTTCGGTTTTAAAAACTCTTAGGTTTCCCGTATATACATAAAATCACAACTTAAAATGTAATAGTCTTAGTTCAAAAGCATATTTAAATTTAAGAAAAAAAGATTTTCCCTATATTTATTAAATCACATATATTACACTTAACGTTAACATAACCATGATGCAATTGAAATCCTTGACCTTTTTTGAAGGATGCAACATCGGTTATGAGCCGGCAAGATGCAACAAACTTTTATCAGTCTCGGATTATTATTCTTACAATGGGCTTTCTTTTGAAGACTGTCACATCGGTTGTGAGCCGGCAAGAGGCAGTAAACTTTTATCAGCCCACAATTTATATTATTACCTTATTCATCATATATATATATATATATCTACATTAAACTTTATACCACGATATATAGAGAAGACTTCTTTTTGGAAAATTTAAGTATAAATTTAAACTAAGACAAAAATTGTTATTGACTACATTTCAAAAATTATTGATTTAAGTTTAATTTTTAAAAATAACTGGAATTATTATCCGGTTAGAGCTTATGGGAGGAAAAAGGTCACAAGTTACACTTATAGCATCTTAGAATTCATATAATCGTTGTTTTTGCTATCTATCATCTTAAACTGTCATTTTTCGTTCTTCGCAAAGATTCGTGAATGCTTATGTCTGAATAGTAAGGAACAAGCTAGGGCTCAACACGCTTGATCGAGTCAAAATTTATTCTTATTCTACCCAGCAGGAAAGTCAAAATTATGACAAAACACATATTTTATTTTTGAAATTTTTAAAATTTTTTCATTTTTTTTGGTATTTTGGTGCTAAAAACGAGATTACGTGAAAACAACGACTGCAGGTAAAATCAAATCGATAGATCCCCTCTCATACTAGAACTAAACATTGTCCTCAATGTTTTAAGAAGGGTCTCTACGTAAATCTAAAGCCGTTTATTAAGTATGCACAAAGATAAATGTTAGTCGATAAGATTAGGATATTGGATTCCCATAATGAAGCTTAGGATTTGAAGCTCGAGTGAACGAAGGACAAAACCATGAGCACGAGAGGCTTCAAAATCCGAGGCAATCCTGGATATACAACAGAACACAAAGCACGAGAAAGGAAGAGGCGAGCCTCCTCACAACACACTTATTCATTACTACTATTATAAATCTATTAGAATAAGCATGGTTGCACATCACGAAGCGCTTTTTTTGATTAACCGACGTCTTAAGACTGACTCGATCACCCAATACTTGAGCTGCCTCAAGGAGGGTTGAAATGAGAACACGAAGATGCCAGTTAGGGAAATGTTCTCTACATGAATCAGCATCGGATTTTATGTTAAAAAGCATTGGATGCCTTTAAAGCCCCGATGTGATGAATAAGGAGGAGATTTCTCCTTTGAAGCAAGAACACCGTGATTGAAAACTTTGTCTTCATTTTCGAATGAAAATGGAAGTAAAGTATCAATCACGGGGAAAAGAGTAGCAAGAAATCTTATGGATTCGACTTCAATGCATATCCCCGGATCGTAAATCTTGTTTCTATCTCCGGAAGGGGAAGAAACATCAAGATCGGATCCGAGATCATTATGAGAAGGAATGAAGTCGAAATCCATATGAAAGGTGGGATGGGTGGGCAAAATATTAAGCACATCAACGGGGATGTCTTCCACCACATCAATGGTTGAGTCTCCCGAATCGGGATAATCAACATTAAATGATTCGAACTCGGGAAGGGAAGTAGAATTATCGTCACCTTCCGAGTCATAATCATCACTCTCAATACCCGGTGGTATTGAGTCATCCGGACCGGGAAATATATCGATCTCTTCCCTAAGAGAGTCACTATTCTCAACGGGGATAGGAAATGTGGGAAGAAACTCGATGATCGTATTTAGATTAACATGAAAATCTTCCGGTGGCCGGGGAGATAAATTATCGTATAGAAACCTCTCCATAAGACTAATATACTCCTCGTGTTCTCTATTAACAATTCTTGGAGGAATTGTTATGAGTTCACCGGCGAACTCATCGAAGAGAGAATCAATCTTAGGAGAGGAAGCCATCAAAGTATCATGATTGAGTAATGGTTCAAGAAGATAAGACTCGGTACCAAAACGATCATTTTTCGGAGTAGAATCGAGGTCTTCATTATGAATCGGATTAAACTCACTAGAAATGATTTCCTCATCAAGATCAAAAAGAGGGTTCGAATAAGTTTTAAAACTTATTTCGTGAATAACCTCCTCATGACTTGACTCGTCATCACTAGAGGTAGAATCGTCGAAGAGAGGATTAGAAAACGTTGAAAAAAATTTCGTTTGAGAATCATCACAATCGGGCACATAACACTCACATTCGGATATACCATCGGACTCACTTGGGGTATGGACAAGGTCCTCAACACTAGACTTTATTAATTCGTCTGATTCCGTTTCTGGAATAGTGTCGAGATGCTTATTCTCCATTATGAGAGAGTCAACGGGCTCCACAGTTGATAAAACGGGTGTGATTGCAATACACGGAGGAAGTCCAGAAATAATAATATCTCTTAAGGGAATAGAACTTTCCTCGTCATCGTCATCATCATCATCATCATAGTAGAAGGAAGGACGATCCCAATTCGGAGTATTAATATCATCTGCCAACTCCTCCTTAACATTTTGCACATCCTTAAGAAGTTTACGAAGCAACTCTTGTTGTTGCTTATCTCCACAAGTATGCTTAATTTCACAAAATCTATCCCAAGCTATCAATAAAACCTTTGGCTTTTCTCTAAAAGTTATACGATCAAACTTATTTAAAAAGGTTTCTATAGATTGCATTAGGTTTTCTCTATCTTTCAAAATTTCCATACTTGTTTCTTAAGGAGGTTGATAATGATGGGAAACTGTGGGGGTTTAATTTGGTCAAAACAGGAATAATTAGAATCATAACACGGATTAGGTTAGTAATAATTCATCGGTTGACATTGAAAAGTCTTGTGAGGACCCCCACAATCTTCATAACAAGGATATTCTTGTGGAAAACTCGGTGAAGTTTGTGGAAAATAATCAAAGTTTTGATTGAAACACGGGCCCTGATTGTAGACTGATATGTGTGAAAACACATATCCGTTTTATATCAAAAATAACCCATAAAAGACAAAAGAGTGCTTAAAATGCTTGTATATTGTTTGTTTTGTCTTTGTGATTGTGTAGGTACGAATATTGTAAAAATCTCAAGAAAACAGTCAAAACCGGACAATCACGGACACGAGAACGGAATTGAGTGTGCAAAAGCCGGGAGAATGCTATCAAAGGTCAACAAAAGTCAACTCATGGTCAACAGTGGTCAACCATAAAAAGACAAACCCAAAATTCCCAAATCAGTTCGTCAAAGAAAACCAAATTGCAAAAATAGTCCCTAAACCCTAACGGTGTTAACTCTTTAATTTATAAAAAGTTAACACCCGTTAACCCTTATAACAATTCCACATAAATCGGCCCAATACCCTTTTGGTATCCTGAGCCCAAACACACTCTTGGCCCAAACCCTTTATATAAAAATTACCCGGGTCAAAACCAAAGTCAAACTTCCCCTTTTATAAAAGTAAAAACGCGGGAAAAACTGTTGTTACTGTTCATCGTCGTCTCCAATATTTACCTGCGTCAAAACAAAGGGTAAATGCAAATTGGCTACGTGGCTAGTTAATTCAAGTGACAAACAATGATATGGCAGAGTAAAACGTCATAAGAGCCTCTTATTGGTCAATCCCCACAAAGGGAATGCTACGTGGATTGTGAGAAAACACACAAGGATGCAAGATTTTACACTAAATCACATGGAAAAGAAGCACAAGTGTCACATCACGGATTGCCACGATGGCAATCCGTGTGATCATCAAGTTAATCCAAGGGCCAAGATTAGAGTACCAATGATTGAAAGGAATGAATGGACGAGATTAAGAGGAGCATATAACTGAATCAGGACCTAGAAGCTTCTCATCACAGCTATAAATACGAGCTCACTCCTCACATAGATCCATCTTTTCTTTTCCTGTATTTTTTTAGTTAAAAAAGCTTTTGTAATTTTCAGTTAAAATGTTTTAGTTTAATGTTTGTTTAATGTAATTTCCGTTTTCAATATTGTAAGCAGTTTTTCATTAATAGAATTCGAATTTTATCTTACTTTTCTAAAGCTCACTTTTACTCAAACTGTGTCTAATAAGCTAGTAATGTTACATAAGCTTCTCATAAACTCAGATCAAGCTCTTTGAGTCTCTAAGCTCAAATTGAGCTATTAATAAGCTCTTAATATACTTAAATCTAAAAATCAGCTTAATACCTCGGCTTATTGGATTTTGAGCTTTTTGGAAGATGAGCTAACCATGGAAGAGCTCATAAGGACTTTTACTGGCTTATTCTTAATAAGTCAGAGCTTGTAGACAGCTCATTAGAGCCTTTGATGCCTTTGTTTAGCTAAGGCTCTAGTAAGTTTTCATTTAGTTTTACTGTCTTAATTTTCTAGCTTAATTCTGCTTATTATGCTTATTAGTTTGCTTATTAGTAGTTAAACCTGTCTTATTATGCTTATGAATGTTGTTGCTTATCTGTTTTCATAATTATAATGCTTAGATCTTAGTTTTCTTCATAATCTATCACAAATCATTGAAAAACCAAAAATAAGTAGCTTAGTTAGTAGCTTATTAGTTCTGGCTTATTTGCTCTTTGTTATTTGCTTATCATAGTTGTCTTAAGCTACTTGTTATCTGGTAATTAGGATTTGAGCTTTAAATTTCTATTTCATAAGATAAAATGGAATGGATCATAGTTAAAGGGGTGTTTGGGTCAGCAGCACTAACCATAGGTTAGTGCTGTTTATAGCTTCTTAGTCTTTTGTGTTGGTATTAAAACTCAAATTTAGGATTGTTTAAGCTGTTTTTATAAGTTAGAATTAAGTCAGTTGAGTTTTCAATAGTTAATAGCTTATTAGTTCAAACCTGTTAATTAGAATTTGCATTATTAGCTTAGATCAGTTCTAGCTTTTGCATTTACTTAATTTACATTTAGACTTGTGTTTTAAGAGTGTTAGAAATATAATCTTAGGTCTGCATTGATAGGGTTTTAGATTTAGTTCATTAGCAGGTCAAGTGCATCAGCAGTTTTAGACTGCAAACAGCCTTTTTATTCATCAAATTTCAGCAAGATAAGGTAGATTTTAGATTCTGATTTTCAGCATACAATTAAGTTTTAGGTTATAGATTATCTGTTTTAAATCAGTTTTCAATTTTAAGCTCTTTAGTCCATTTGTTTTTAAGCTCAAATTAGAGCTTGTGTCTTCTCATTTCAAACTAAAGATAGCATAAGCTGTCTGAACTGTCTGTTTTTAGTCTTCTTTTTCAATGAGCTCTAGTTTACAAAAATAGTTTTAAAAAGCTTTTTCAAGTAGTCTTTAAGCTAGTTTTTTAGAAAAACCAAGTTTCATTTCATGAAAAGCTCATTTGGTTGCTTAATATTAAGCTCAAAGTCTGTCTAAGGGACTGTTTGGTTTTAAGTTTCTAAAAGTGCTTATTTTGAATTTCTAGCTTATGGCTTGTTCTTTGTGCTTATTCTTGTTCATTTAGCTCTTTAGGTTAGTATTAGCTTATTAGTAGCTTAATTTGTCATAAATTAGCTTATTGTGGTCTTTTAGATTATTAGTTTTTGAAAAAGAACCAAAAAAAAATTAAAGTTAAGTGTTTCTGTCGAGTTATAAGCTGTTTAATAGCTTATTTAGGGCTTTTCATAAAAAGTTTCTTTTATTAAAAATGCTTATTTTCAGCTTTTCTAAAACTTTGCTTTTATAAGTTTTCCAAAAAAAATAGGGGAAGGTGGAAATCGGGGGTGAGCAAGACTCGAACCCCCGACCTCAACACCCTCTACCCTTTTTTAACACACAACACACACTCCACTACCAACACGCCCTGAGGTCTTTTTCGTTATATGATTACAAAATTTAATATTTGTACTCATTTTCCGTTTTAAGCTTAATAAGTTGTTTTAGCTTATTTCGAAGCTTATTCATTAAGCTGTGACCATAAGCTTATTTTTCCTAGGATTCTCATCACATTTAGGACTTTTTGGGAATTTTTTGTTATTTTTAAACATTTAATTTAGTTTAAAACTTTAAAAATTCATAAAAAATACAAAAATAATCAAAAAAATAATTTTCTTTTTTCTAAAATTTTCTATTATCACAAAGTTTCTAAGAAAATTAGTTTTGCTTTCGTAGGGTTTAATTTGCAAAATTTCGATTTTTAAAGAACGGGATTCATTCCCATTTACATTTTTCGTGTTTTAAAGCTCATTTCAATTCCGTTTTTGTTCTAGTTTTCTTTAAACTTACTTTTTAGTCAATTAGAGTCTATTTAAAAAGAAAAATTCATTTTAGGTTTAATTTTGGAAATTTAGGGTTTTTAATTGCAATTTAAGGTTCTCGTTTTGCGTTTTTAGTTAAAGTTTAATTTCCCGTATTTGTTTTCGTGTTTAATTGTTATCATTTGCTTATTTTAAATTGTAGAAGTAGATAATCAAATCAACCTTTGTTTCCAATTCAAATCATTGTCCGAACATCAAACGTGGTTTCAATTTCACAAATCGTTGGGGAATAACGACCCGGGAATCATACTTCCCGGTTAATATACGTATTATATTATATATATTTGTGAAGATTTTCCTTTTTACCTTTGTCCTCAAGGATAATTTGGTAATTTTCCATCATATTATATATTTTATTATTACGTGTGTTGATTTATACGAATCAATTTTTGGCGCCGTTGCCGGGTATTTGTGATTAAGATTCTCTCGTTTGAAGTTTGTTGATCGTGATTTGAAGACCCTTTCGTTTTTAAAAGTTTTGTTTTTGTTAAAAATATTTTTCTTTTCTTTTAGTATATTTATCATATAAAAATATTTAAAAAAAATCAAAAAAATAAAAAAATTGTCCAAAATAAAAAAATAAAATAAACAAAGTTGGTAAAAGAACACCAACAAATAATACCTTCCATTGAGGTATTATTCATTAGTAAGTTCCCAACTCGAATCAAAGATTTAAAAACTTGTCATTTGTGTCATTTACGAAATACGGCTCACCTTAAAAAGTAAAATTTTTAAGAGTTACCGTGAAGTAAATTTGATTATTTGATTCAAGTTGTCTATCTCGTTATCCGTTAAAATAGATTGTTAAAAAAATAGTTTAAAGTTTTCTTTTTCTACTTTGTGCATGCGCACTCGTTCTCAAACCCGCAACTGTAACCATCAACAACAAGCCCCACCGGCTGTTGTAGAACCATTTAATTTAGAAGAACCTTTTGATAATCCTCCCCTAGTTCTGATGGTTGATAACTGGACTATGGAGGAATTGCTTAAACCTCCTCAGAATTGTGCAACTTGTGGAAACCCGGTTGATGGTTTATATTGTCGATCTTGTGCTTTTATGCGAAGGTGTTTGAATGAAGGTTGGTATACAATTCATGATGAAAACAAAATTCTAAACATTTCTGAGTCATCCAATCACAACACTAATGTTGTTAGTGCACCTCGAGAGCCATTCGTCTTCAATCAAGACCCCGGTGTAAATTCTTCGCAAAGTCCTCTACAAATTAACCACAATTGTTGTTACAAGTGTGGTGATTTGTTAGACGGTATCTTTTGTCAACAATGTACTTGCAAGTCTTGTGGGAACGGTGCTCATATTGGTTATAATTGTCCACCAAAAGCTCCGATTATCTCTAATCCAGAACAATGCAATCAAACCATTAATGAGCTCCCACAGACTTTGCCAAGTGTTCATCCGACATGCAATTATGAAGATGAGAATTCATTCACTTATGATTCCAAACCTAATTCTTTCAATGATTCTCCAAGTGTTCTCACCCACCCTCCACAACTCCAGTTTGAGACTTACTTGTGTGAGTTATGTGGAAATAATGCTCATTATGGTTATGATTGTCCACCACAGTTCCCGCTTGTCTATGAACAGGAGCCGTGTTACAATCAAAACTTTAATGATAATTATTTTCCACAAAATTCTCAAAGTTCTTCTCAACAATATCTTTGTTGTGAAAATTGCGGGGGTCCTCATGAAACTTTTCATTGTCAACCAATGAATGAAGATTATTATGAGCAAAATTCTTGCTATGATCCTAATTCTTTCGGTTTTGACCAATTTCAACCCCAGCAATATACCGTCAATCATCCAATTTTAAATGCTCAAAATGAGTTTCTCAATTCTCAAAATAAGCTTATGGAGCAAATGACATCCATATGTGATATGGTTGGTCAAATTATGCAAAAGAAGGAAGAAGAAAGGCGAATTGCGGAAGAACAAGCGGCTAAAGAGGATATGAGTATCGAGGAAATGAGGCATGAGCAGCAATTAAACCTCAAACTTTAGAGGAAGCCATTAACATAGCCCAGAGGCTAATGGATCAGGTAACAAAGCATACTCCGGTGCAAGAAACCAATAATCACAAACGAAAGTTTGATGATGAAAGAAACACCACCACCACCAACAACTACCGTGACCATAACAACCACCCCAATGATCATAACAACAATAACCACTCCAACAATCACAACGATGACAACTACCAAGATAACCGCAACAATAACAACCGTAACAATAATTACCACCAGCAGAAAAATAGAAGGCAGAAAACCATCAAGACTTATGGAAACCATGGATATAATGGACCTCATCCCCTGTGTAGGAAGTGTACACTGCATCACACAGGACCGTGCACTGTCAGGTGGGGTACACATGTTCAGCGATCTCTACCAATAAGTCCTCAGCTATCCCTAAAGGGTAGATATACGAGTGGCTCGCTAGTGAGTTTCTAATTTCTGTCTCGGCAGGCCTTTCGTCGGTAAGTTTCATGTAAGTGGAGTAGGCCATGACGTTTACATCAGATCCTTGATCGACAAGGGCATTCACTGTTTAAGTCCTCCTATGCTCCAAGGTAATTTAAAGTTTCCTCCAATGTCCTCCTTTTTGTTATCTATTTCTTAAGGATTGCTTCATAAACAGGCCCCCTAGGTAACACATTATATGTCTTTCCCTTTTTCTTTCCAGCTCGGGCTCCTGACAAAGAGTCATTAAACCTTTTATTATCAACTATTCCCTCGATTAGCTTTTCATTAATCCTATGCTTCAGATAATACTCTACAGGCCGAGAACGGGGCATTTCCACTACTTCTTCTTTTTTAGGGTTTTTGATTTGCTTGTTTTTGGCCCCGCTTTCAGCTCCGTTCTTTGTCTCGGCCTCCTTTACTGACACCTCCATATCTGGTCCGTCAGTTTCTTTACTATCATCGTCGGGTGCTACGTCATACATGTCAGTTTTTTCTTCCTCTTCTCTGATGAAGGAGATGGAGTTTACGCTTTTAGTGATGAGGGATTTTGCATCTTCTCTAATCAGCACTTTTTCAGGGGCCCTGCTGGTTGTAAGTTCCTTAAGAAGCCCGAACATTTCAGTCATCCTACCATTGATCTCCTCGCATTGCTTGAAAATGGCACTTTCAAATCTCTCCATTCGTTCAGTGTGTGCTGCCATTTAGTCCCGTACTCGAGCCTCGAATGTGGTTCCTAATGCTTGTGGCTGAGGGTTTGGACCTGTACGTTCATGAAAAGCGAAGGGGTTCAGTTTTGGCGGTTGGTTTTGTGGATGAGAGTTCGAATAGACTGCTTCGACGTAAGCTTGAGGGGTGTGTGTTAAGCTTGGCGTGAGTGCCGGTGGTGACCCCTTTAATAAGAAATTAATCTAATCTTCAAGCTCAAGAAGTCTTCGGTTAGGTGTCTTTGAGGTGCCTTGAGGTGTGGAAATAGCCTTGACTGGCTTGGCGAATACTTTTGTATCATTCCAGCCCTCATGGTCGTAGAGAGCGAGGTTCTCAATGATTTCCCAAGATTCGTCTGCATTCTTATTGCGGAGTTTGCCGTCGGTGGCGAGGTCAATCTCGCACTTAAGATGGAAAGAGACACGATCATAAAAAATTAGATTTAAAGCCAACGATCGATGCCATGATGAGGGACTTTTTATAGTAAGTCCTTGAAACAAGTCCATGCTTCAGATAAGGATTCTCCATGATGTTGTTAGAACATCAGGATATCATTGCGGAGTTTTGCGGTCCTTTCTGGTGGAAAGAATTAAGCAAGGAAACGAGTAGTAAGATCCTCCCATGTGGTGATGGATCCTGCTGGAAGACGTTCAAGCCAATTGCTAGCTTGATCACGAAGGGAAAATTGAAATAAACGCAGGAGTGTTCTTTCCTTGTTTTCACCATCAAAGTCAAGTAAGTCCACTAGTTTTAAGAAATCCTTGAGGTGTTGGTTTGGATCCTCGGACCGAAGTCCGTAGAATGAGCATCCGTTTTGCACCAACCGGATAGTGTCGGATCGAAGAGGTACCACGTTGTTCCCTATGGGGAGCTCAATGGTATTCCTGTAGCCCTCGTGGCTAGGTTTGGAGTAGTCTCCAAGAGTACGGATAGGATTCTCGTCTCCCATGGTGGTTGACGAGAATGGGTTACGAAACAATTAACACAAAGAAAAGATAGACTACGAGAAAGCTAATATGCAGAAATTAAAGTCTTACTTGAAAGGATTCAAGCAAGTAGAACTAAGCTAAACTATGATCAAAACATAACTATTCTCCAGCAGCGGCGCCAAAAACTTGATGCGGTTGTCGTAAGGGACTTCTATAAGAAGTTTTACAACTCCCTAGGCATAGTACCTAACCGTTGTAGTAGTAGTATAGGCAAGACTCGGGGGTTGTTATCGTTCTCTAAGGGAATAGGTTGGGATGGCTTGATCACGGTCTAACAGAATTCTAAGGGTTAAGAGAAGATTATTTTTGTATTTTTATGTTTTATAGAAAGCAGATAAATCATATATCTGAGATGTTGGTTTGGTTTTAGTTATTAAACTAAATAATAAACTATGATAATGGTGATAACAATATAATAAAAGATTGTATTCATTTAATCATGTATTATTCCCTAGATTGCTTCTCCTAGTGTTGTTGTTTTGTCACACTTGTTATGATCTATGTAATTATTTCCTCAGTCATGAACTATTTACACGAACCCGCCGTCTATTTAATATTCTGTTAAGGCAACGCGTAAGTAAGGTAGTATGAAGACTATTACAAGGCCCCTAAAAGTATATTAAATGCATGTGAAATATATTAAAAATGGATCAACCATATTAGGGGGCAAGGTAGTATGGAGACTGTTACCCGATGGTATCCTTTCTACACAATCATGTTTCCCTAGACATATCAACAGCGATACAGACAAAAGCTAGTTTTCTAAAGCCTAACATGCACATCCATCACAAGAATCAACATCACTAAGATCTGCATTTTAGGTTTCATACAATCATAAATGAACACAATAGGGAGTTTAGCCAAGCATGTTAAAGATAAAGCAAGAATGATAATGAATCAAACAACAAGACATATTGAATGATTAAGATAATCTTACTTGATTAAAACATGAATTGAAGGAGTTACAATAGGGTTTTGAGGCCCTAAAATCGTCCTAATAAGCTACCAAATGAACTAGGGTTCGTCTCCCTTTTTTACTCTAAAGTTACACAATGAAAACCCTAAAAACGGATTTGTATATATAGATAAATCGCTGTGACGGCGTCGCATTTTAATCGTGACGCTGTCGTGAAAGAGAATATTCTATATCTTGGGATGGGTCGTGCGAGCTGACGCCATCGTGAAAGGTTGTGACGCCGCCTCGAAGTGGGTTGTGACGGCGTCATGTAGAACTGGTGACGCCATCTCCAGTCGCTGAGAACATAATCTTGAGAGATGTTGGTGTAGGTCCGTAGTCTTGTCCGTTTCGTTTCCAAATGAGCCCAAGTCACGTGTATTTCCTCCAAATGCCTTCTAAATGCTAAATACCTAAAAAGGAACGATTAAGTATCTATTTTGGGCATAAATGCACGATTTAGGGGGATAAACGACCCCGAAAAAGTGAATAAAATGATACCTCATCAATACATCACTTTACTAATTTAGTGGAAGTGTTTGTTTGTTTGACTTGTCTAGTTTATTTTAAACCGGGTCGGTTAATTATTAGCTAGATATAATTCTTGATTTTTTTTGAAGTTGAAAAGTATATCTATAGAAACCTTGTTGAGTTTCTTTAGAAGAATGAATCTACTGAAACCTTGTTGAGTTTCTTTAGAAGAGTGGATCTACTGAAACCTTGTTGAGTTTCAGTGTAGAAATAGATCATCTGAAACAGATCTGTTAAGATCTTTTTAATGGAAATTGACAACATTATATTACGTATGTGTTTTTTAATAAAAACATTATGTAATAGGCGATATTGTTTAATTGTTTAGTCGAAAGACTTCCTTTAAAGTGGTTTTGTATAACGGATCTTACAAAACATTAGCGTTTTAAACAAAAGTCGATTAAAATCGTTTTTGTTAAGAAACACTATGTGATTAAGCACGTTGTTAATAGTACCAAATTAGTTTCAAACTAATCATGGGACCTCATATTAACATTTGGAATGTCACGAGTGACATGAAAGGATCTGCTCCCGAACCTGTTAAAAGGGAGACCGATACTCGAGTTACGTGTACGGTAGATGCTTTGAAGCATTCAGAAACCTTATGTGCCATAACTATGCGTTATATGGTCTGAATGACATGAAAACTGAGGCCATGAGGGAATCCGACCTTAGATAATGGTGGATTAGCACTTCGGTATCATGTCATGTATATGGTGATAAGAGTTTGATTAACTCTTTCAATGCAGTTGAGAATAGAGAGAACGAATTTGGGCAACTCTCCAACTGCTAATATCAGGGGAAAAGGAGATGTGATTCACATCTGGAAAAGAGTTTAAGTTAACCAACGCGTTGTACGTGCCAGAGATTCGTAGGAATCTTGTGTCCGGATGGTTGCTTAATGAAATTTGGCTTTCATCTTGTGTTTGAATCAAATAAAAATTGAGTTAACGAATAACATAATTTGAGTCCGTACAGTTTCTGCCTTTAGTAATGTTTAAGCTGATGTGTATTTTCTAATGTTATTTTAGCAAAATAAGTATGGATTTCAGCTTATTTGATTCTTTAAATATATGGCATGGCTAGACTCAGGAAAATGTTTTAATTTTTCTCAAATTTGTGTCTAATTAAACTAAATTGGATACCCACTTTTTGTATTGACACGGATACAAATCTAACACTTGTGTTATTGAAGCCAAATTCACATGATTGTCTTTTTCTGTCGGTTGAACAGAAAAAAATAAACTCTTGATATGATTCAATGGTTTTATGTGATTGGAATTGATTCTACTTAGGTATGAAGAATAGCGAGTACTTCATCATATTTGTTGATGGTGGTACAAAATATTGCTATTTATACTTACCTGAGAGTAAGGATATAGACAAGATTGTTCTATATAAATAAGTTAAGAATCAACTTATTATCGAAAATAAGGTGTTTCGAAGTCATATCAGAGGTGAATATGTATTTTCATTTCTAAATTTATGTGCTAGACTTAGAATAAAACACATATTTATTGCTCTTGATATTCCAACATATAGCAACCCACAATTTTCATCAATGTAATTATCCATCTATTAAATTATATTCAATTTTCATCAATGTAATATCTACTTATTAAATTAAGTACAATCATTTTCACGGGAATATTTTTGCTTTATTCCACTCTTTATGCAACGTAACTTCCATAACCAAAGTAAACGAGCTCACGCAACCTACCAATGCCAACTATATCTACGTTTATAGCAAGTAAACATCCTAATATGTCAAGTCTATGTTCTAATATATTTTTTTACCAAATACGTTATCCATTTAACATACTTTTCAAAACGTTATTTCAAAACAAGCATTAAACGTTAACGTTTATATCAAAACCCTAATCATATGTAATGTTTACATACAAAATAAATGTACAAGCTATCAAAGCATTTGTATAAGTGTACAATGCATAATTTTTGAATATTAATTCCCTCCTAAATCTGATCCGTTGATAAAACATAGGATCTAGGAAAAATCAGTAGGCTTTGGGTATTAAGTAAAAATACTAGGTTGTATCCCTATGTCTTGTGATCATTTTACCGTTTGACTCGACCCGATTCGATGTCGGATGAATTAGTTATAGCCGAATTGGCAAAGGTGCACAGATTCTGCACACCTGTACTAAATGGCTGTTATCTCTAAATTTTTGTATAGTGAACCCAAAATATGTAAAACTAAAAGTTGTAGAGGACTCAAATGTCTAACAATTCTCACTTGTTTGAGCTTAATCAGAATTACGGTTTGTAAATGACAACCATTTTACCAGGACTGATGTTGGCTGTCCAAAAACAGCCATGAACTCGCCACCCCTAAACTAGTTCTAACCTAAAAACTAAGCTACTAAGTACCTAAAGCACCTCAAGCACCCCAAGTAGCTCTATACCCTTACCACCACCTTCACCCACACATCACCTAGCAAGCACCCTAGCACCACCATCATCCAACTTGGCCACCAAGTTATATACTACCCTTGTCACCACCCTAACTTCACCATCTTCTTTCACCTTGCTAAGCTATACCCCCATAGCCTTCTTTAGTCACCCTAGCTGAACCTTGAACCCCACTCCAAGTTTACTTGGTCCTTACTCCATCCAAATTGGCCTCTACTCCTTCTCTACCCTATATATACCCACGCATACATACATACATTTATATTCACCATCAAAACTTCATATTACCTCAAATCATGATATAAACAAGTCTAAGAAAGATTAAGAAGAAAGTATACAGCAAGTATAAGCCAAGAAACAAGAAGAAAGAAGTCGCTTGATTCGTCTTTTAAGTTTTCAAGTTGTTTTTGTTCCATTCGACCCATTTTCATCATTTCAAGTACTAGTAAGCCTTCAATCTTGTTCTATAAGCTCTTACCTTGTTTTAGAACTTTCATAAGCTTTATTAGATCCTATATAAGTCACTTGTTTAAGCCTTGAACCATAAACCCACACGGTTTGGTTTTCCTAAACCAAATGCACCCGTTTTGGTAATTCTAGTTCACAAGCTCTTTCTATAAGCTATAAGCTCGTAAACTTAACTTATTTTAGCTTATTCTAATAAGCTATAACCTGCAAAATTGATTTCTAAATCAAAAATATCAATATTATGGTTTTTGGACTAAATTCGCAAATGTTTTCATGCAAAGGGGTATATATTGTAAATTCTTGAAACTTATAACTAAAGGGGCTGAAATTGTAATTATTCTAAAGTTAAACTTCAGGGGTTGTTTTGTCATACTTGAAAGTTAAAGGTTTAAAGATTTTAAAAGTTATATTAAAAGGATTAACTTTGTAAATATATATAAACCAAGGGTATATATTGTCATTTTGCATTCTTAAAGGTATAAAATGTAATATTTTTATATAAATTATAAAAATATATTTAAATATTATAAGACTCGATTTTATTAAAACCCGACACATTTGTCGTTATCATTCGTCGATCGAAACACTATAAAATCAATTATGTTATAAATATAACATAATTTATCATCCACTAGCTTTTGAAGAAACCTAAAATGATAAAATCTTATCATTTAATCTATAACGTATCACGTTACTAGGGAATTTCATGTGAGGGGTTTCATTTGGGTAGACGTTTTGACGAGTTGCTGGATTTACGATTTAAAGTGTCCTAGCTCCTCAAACGTTTACTACATGACCTCTGAATTATGATAGCCCGAACAGTGTGTTTTCATAAACTAATAAACTAAATTAACGTCAATGTTAAATAAAGCTTTGAAGTATAATCAAACTAAGACTTGACATATATTAACTCAGGTTGCGTGACAAAGCCGTTTAACACCATCTGAGTCACTTTTGACATCAATCAGATTTCCTTGAACTAAGGTGAGTTCATAGTCCCACCTTTACATGTTTTTCTAAACTCCATGGGGAGATACATGATATAAACCATGAATACAAGTGTTTTCTAACGGTATGCTGTCTTGATATATTATTGCCTAAGTTTGCCTGCACTACCAATATTTTTTAATCATGAACCATTAGTCACTTGTGAGTGAACGCGAATATTGTGGATAGATTTATCGGGGTGTGACGACTCTCGTTGGTGTGCCTGTACTTTTGGTACCAATAGCACTATATTTGATTATAATGGGTAACTTTGGCAAGTTACCTTTCATGAGGGCTTAGGTTCCTCCCTAATGTCACTACGGAAAATCATTTAACAGGTTGAGTCCATGACTTAAATTTAAAAATACTGTTTACTATGATAATTATAAATGCAATTACAATTATTACAAACTATGGGTGTATAACAACGTAACCCACTCTTGAACTTGTATTCAACTATTATAACTTAAAAACTGTGAATTTCACTCAACCTTTGTGTTGACTTTTAAGCATGTTTATCTTAGGTAACTGAGCATCTTATGGCATGGAGTGGCATTGGACATGAGGACGTCCAAACCTGTTATCATTCAACGTTATGTTTTGAAATGTATTTTGGGACCTTCGTTTGTAAAAACTCTGATGAATAATGAATGATAACTTATCTTTTAAAAACGTCTCTTTTGAGTCATTTTCTATTATTATGACTATGATTCATGAAGTAATACCCCAAATTAGCTTCCGCTGCTATATGTCAAATATGGGGGTGTTACAGATTGGTATTAGAGCCGCAGTTATAGAGAACAAGGTTAAAACCTAAACTATAACTACTTTTTCCATCCAAGAAAGTCCTCTGTGCCACTGCATTCCCGAATAGTATGTAAATGATACATAACTATTATACTATTATATAAATAACTTATGTTATTTTCCACTGGGTTGTTTCAGAAATATGTCTTCCAACACTTCCGACTATATCTACCCTATTATCGTCCCATCTGATGTCGATGTTGAGGATGCCTTTTCCTCTACAACTACTCCTAACTATACTCCGGCTTCACCGGACTATTCCCCAGCCTCACCAGGAAACACCTCTCCTAATCCTTCAGATGATTTATCTAAGTATCTTTTGGCCTCGTTAGCCATCTTACCTTTCCACGATGATCCATATATGAAGGTTATGCAAGCATATAATGCTACTACTAATGAATCACCTATTCCACTACCACAAGCTCCTATTGCTCCACCAACTGTTTTACCTCCATCTCCAGTGTTACCACTATCATCAATGTTTGAATCCTGAGATTTCTTTCTTCCCAAGGAGATTTTACCACCTAAGAAGCAAGCCCGTTCCCGATCATCCTCCTCTACTTCTGCTCTACCTCAAGTGTTTGAGATTGGAGAAAGTTCTCATAAGACGCATTTGGAACGTCATGAGGAGCAGATCGATGCTATTTTGAATCACTTAGATGAGCTCCCTCTCGAGTGCATGCAACCCTAGATAACGGTATGATTGCACCCTGACTTTGTTAAACCAACCTTTCAAAATTGATCTCATGCCGATTAAACTCGGCAGTTTTGATGTTGTCATCGGTATGGACTGGTTGTCCAAGTATCATGCCAAAATTCTCTGTGACGAGAAAGTCGTCCACATTCCTATCAACGGTGAAACTTTGATCATCCGAGGTGATCAAAGTAAAACCCGACTAAGCCTCATATCCTGTATTAAAACCGAAAGGTATATATCCAGGGGACATCAAGTTTTTGTAGCTCAAATAATGGAGAAGAAGTCATGCGAGAAACGACAAGAAGATATACCGGTAGTCAGAGAATTTCCGGAAGTCTTTCCTAAAAATCTACCCGGCCTTCCTCCAGTTCGCCAAGTAGAATTCCAAATCAATTTAACTCCAAGAGTGGCACCAGTAGCTCGAGCACCCTATAGATTAGCTCCTTCAGAAATGCAGGAACTATCTGATCAACTACAAGAGTTAGCAGACCAAGGTTTTATCCGACCAAGTACTTCACCCTGGTGAGCTCCTGTCTTATTTGTTAAAAAGAAAGACGGATCTTTCAGAATGTGTATCGATTACCAGGAGTTGAATAAACTTACCATAAAGAATCGTTACCCATTACCCAGGATCGATGATTTATTCAACCAACTTCAAGGTTTGAGTGTCTACTCGAAGATTGACTTAAGATTAGGCTATCATCAACTGAGAGTCAGGGACGAAGATATTCCCAAGACTGCTTTCAGAACAAGATACGGACACTATGAATTTCAAGTAATGCCATTTGGTTTAACTAACGCACCTGCTGTATTCATGGACCTCATGAACCGTATGTGTAAACCATACTCGGATAAATTTGTGATAGTGTTCATTGATGATATTCTTATCTAATCCCGTAACAAAGAAGAACACGCAGATCGCCTGAGAATAATCTTGGAATTACTCAAAGAGGAAAAACTGTATGCCAAGTTCTCCAAATGTGATTTCTGGATCAATATCGTACAGTTTCTTAGGCACGTAATTGATAGTCAAGGAATTCATGTTGACCCCGCCAAGATTGAAGCAGTTAAGAATTAGGCATCTCCTACCACACCTACAGAAGTACGCCAATTCTTAGGACTCGCCGGCTACTATCGGAGATTTATCAAAGATTTCTCAAAGATTGCAAAGTCTTTGACTGAATTAACCTAGAAAAACAAAAAGTATATCTGGGGAGAAGACCAAGAGTCAGCTTTCTAACTACTAAAGCAAAAGTTGTGTGAAGCTCAAATCGTATCATTACCAGAAGGAAACAACGATTTTGTTGTTTACTGTGATGCATCCCATCAAGGCATGGGAGCAGTGTTAATGCAAAGAGAAAAAGTTATTGCATATGCATCCCGACAACTCAAGCCTAATGAAGAGAACTATACCACACATGATCTCAAATTAGGAGCAGTAGTGTTCGCTCTTAAAATTTGGAGACACTATATGTATAACACAAAATGTACTGTGTTCACTGATCATAAAAGTCTTCAGCATATTCTTGATCAGAAAGAGTTGAACATGAGACAACGCCGTTGGCTAGAATTTCTCGCAGATTACGATTGTGAGATTCGCTACCATCCTGGAAAGGCAAATGTCGTAGCAGATGCCTTAAGCCGGAAGGAACGAATCAAACCACTCTGAGTTAAAGCATTAGTTATGACCCTTCACCTAAATTTCCATCACAAATCCTCGAAGCCCAAACTGAGGCAATCAAAGAAGAAAACATCAAAGCTGAGAACTTACGAGGAATGGACAAAGCATTTAAAATACGTCCTGATGGAACCCGGTGTATCAAGAATCGAAGTTGGTTACCACTCTTTGGTAATCTAAGGGACTTGATCATGCATGAATATCTGTTGGAAGGATTAATCCATAAATATTTGTTTAATGGGTTAAGTTAGATTAGTATGATTAAAGTCCAATTAAAAAGCCTTTTTAGGTTGGGCCGAAATAAAGCACTGCACAACAAAAGAGAAGCACGGCACAACAAATAAAGAAAAGGCAGTTTGTTTGGCAGTTAAAAAGTTAAGAGTCGTGATGTTTCATAGAAACCTGTTGGTATGAAGAGATGTGAAGCAACATGTCTCTTCATGGTGTCTTTTAGATAAGTATAAATATATGTATTGCTGTAACAGAATTTGTAACCCACGTTATTCAATATAGATATATATTTCTGTGTTATCAGAATGGGTTCACAACCCCCTCTCCAATCTTCCTTGTTGCCTTCCTATTAATTCTTGTATGATTGTCATGATGCTTGTTTGATTATTTCGATCCTGGAAATAAGAATTCAAAACCTGTAAACAGTGGTATCAGAGCGAAGGAATCAAACAACATACCAATTCATGTTCAATCATCACTCAAGAATCTGCCATGAATGCCGATGAGAAAGAAAGATAAGAGAGACGGTTACCACCAAAGACTGGTGGTTAACAAAGAAGAAGAAAAAAAAGGCAGATTCAAGAGAGAAGAACAGAAAGAAAGAAGAAGAAGAAAACATGGCTGCGGTTTTGTTACAAAAGAAAGAAGAACACAGTTTGTGTTCATAAGAAATCGAGAAGAAAAGAGAAGAAAACCAACCTTGAAACCCCGGTTCATGATGAACCCTACAACCATGATGGTTGACAAAGGCAATGATGCCAAAGATGAAGATGTATGAGTATAATGGGGACAAGGCTATGATGTTGTGGTGATGGTACTGTGATGATGATCAGGAGGTGATAAAACCTTTGCAACAAACCAACAAAAGCCATGAAGATTCAAGTGGTGATGGCGGCACTAACCCTGCTGGAATTTGGTTCAATTAGAAGCCGAAAAGTCATCAACACCAAGGATCAAGAGCAAGAAGAAATCAAGGAACAAGAAGATTGAATTAAACAAAGATTTATAGATTAGGGGGAATATGTTGGAAGGATTAATCCATAAATATTTGTTTAATGGGTTAAGTTAGATTAGTATGATTAAAGTCCAATTAAAAAGCCTTTTTAGGTTGGGCCGAAATAAAGCACTGCACAGCAAAAGAGAAGCACGGCACAACAAATAAAGAAAAGGCAGTTTGTTTGGCAGTTAAAAAGTTAAGAGTCGTGATGTTTCATAGAAACCTGTTGGTATGAAGAGATGTGAAGCAACATGTCTCTTCATGGTGTAATATATATATATATATATATATATATATATATTTATGTGTTATCAGAATGGGTTCACAACCCCCTCTCCAATCTTCCTTGTTGCCTTCCTATTAATTCTTGTATGATTGTCATGATGCTTGTTTGATTATTTCGATCCTGGAAATAAGAATTCAAAACTTGTAAACAACCTACATATAGAGATGTAACTGGAACTAAATGAACTGATATTCACACAATTACTCAACCTACTATACTACTACACACATGCACAATAGACCTTAAGTAAACGAAAATGGACCTAGAGGAGTCAACAATATTGTGTTAGAGCATAAGTCCACAAACAAAGTGAAATCGAAAGGGGGATCAGACTCTTACCTAAATAGACGAGTACCCGCGCATAGCGGCAGAAATTCCTAGCGGCAGATAATTAACGATATACGATATTGTGGTAAGTGTTTAGTGTAACATTTAAAATAGAACGTGAAAATATCAATATATAATTGCAAACGGATGTAACATGCAATAATTCAACTTAAGAAAAAAGAACATTTATAATTAACGATATGCAATATTGTGGTAAGTGTTTCGTGTAAAGTTCAAAATAGAACGTGAAAATATCAAAATCTAATTGCAAACGGTTGTAATATATATTCAGCTCAATTTTTTCAACATTTCCTAAAATACTATTTCAACAATGTTGAAATTTCAAGAAATGGCTAAAATACTTTTTTCAACAATGTTGAAGTTTAAAGAAATAGGACTAAATGCTTTATATGTAGTATATATAAGTGTAATTCCCGCAACAAATTATACATGTAAACTCTTTACACAATAAAGTTAAAATAATACTATCTAAAGTTACCACCAACCCATCTACACAACTAATTAACAAAAATATAAACGTCGCTTTAAAAAATTACATAACATATCATTTTAAATATTTCCTACAAACTTCAGATTCTAACGAGCAAAAGCAAATTCCAGCCCCCAAAATAGCAGTTTTAGGCCGCAACTGTAAATTTAAAAGCACAATAAAGAAACTCATATTAATAGAATAAAAATCGTTAGAAAACACGAAAGAAAAATCGTTAATAAAACGCTAACGAAATATATAAAAAACATATGAGTGGTTACATGATCAAATTAGTCTTTCATAATTAGTCTCCATAATTGTAAAAATTAGTGGTTACATGACCAAATTAAATGTGGTCATTTAATGCATTCAAACCCACTTGAATGTGTCAAAGTTGTTACAAACATTTAGTGTAGACTTTGAAGGTTGTCAACATTTCCTATATTATGTAGCCATATGCGTGTAGACTTTGAAGGTTGTCTAACATTGCCTAAATTACATTACAGACTTTCAGACTTTCAAGAATGGATGTCAACATTTTCTAAAATGTATTTCTACTTTTAACATTTCAAGATTCAAGAGTTTCAAGAATTCAAGAATGGGTGATACACCCTTTATAATGTAGTATAGATAAACAAAAAGCCTAAAAACTTAAAAAAGAACTTACAACAGTAGATATGGTGGCAGCAGTTTCTGACAGCAACCTCGTTTCCGGCGGCGATTCCCGGAGGCGACCTCGTTTCCGGCGGCGAAAATTTGTGGCGGCAGACGGTGGCTGAAATAAAATATGACAAAGATAATGAATAAATTAGTATGAAAACATGGTAGAAGTGGTTTACGATGATACGCATAACATGGTATCTAAAACTGAGAATCAAAACGAAAGCAAAAAAGTGTGAATGTGATGAAGCTGGATATTGAGAAGAATAAGTGTTTATGTTTCTGTGTGTTTTTCCATGCAATTGTGATCCCTATTTATAGGGGATTTACCCAAATTATAGTCAATGGAAATTATGAGAGATTAATGTGCCCATTAATCTCTTCCATAATTAGTCTCCTAAGAATTAGTGGTTACAAGACCAAATTAAATGTGCCCATTAATCTCTTCCATAATTAGCCCATTAATCACTTTGGTGGCTTGTACATTTAGTTTTCAAAGCTTGCACATTTTTAAGTTTTTCACTTTTTGTCTACACCATTTATAATGTAGTATAGATATAGATAGTAAACAAAACGAACCTCGAAATCAACATCAACATTTTTTTTATTTTCGAGTACCATTGCTTATGCTTCTTTTGCTGCGATATGGTTATTATGGAAATCGTAGAAGGGGGTGAATACGTTTCCATTTAAAATCTTAAAATGTTTCGTATCTAATTGCC
>BQNB010049031.1:0-42242 GCA_026074375.1 Tanacetum coccineum | reverse complement strand
GTTGCAGCTCAGATAGTATCTCGGCTCCCCTCTAATTTTTTGAAAATCCTATTAATTTCTAATGAAGTGATGTTGAATAAATAATAATAATAATAATAATAATAAATACTGATGATTTAAAGTATAAAATACTGAATTACAACGTAATTCAAAACTTTCCATGCAACATCCTATGTAATCTGAATTCCCTCTCTTAATGTAATTGTAATAACTGAATTACAATTACAACGCAAAACAAACAGCCTACATAATGTAATCCGAATTACAATTATAACCTTTTGGCCAACCAAACAGGATTGTGATGTAATTTATATTACAATTACATCACATTACGTCTAATTACGGCGAACCAAACACCCCCTAAGTATTTTAAATGCAAAGTCTCTCTTTTATTTACCAACCAAACAAAGTATGCAATTGTATTTCCAATAAAAACTATCCAAATACAATGAACCAAACAGCCTCTAAAATAAGAAAACTGAGATCTAAGACATAAAGAAAGGTGTTATAAAAAAAGATTTATAAAATATGATTGATGATGAGTTAGAGGGATTATATAATTTTTCTTTTGTTCGTAGATAGAGATGGGTGAATACAAGAATTTATGAGAAAAATTCAACGCGAGTGTAACACGGAGGAGACAAACTAAAATGAAAAGAAACGTTTTTATGGTTTGCTAATCTTGCCGAATTTGTTGCACCATAAGGTGAAATCATTGTTGAGCTTGACCATCCTGCTAACCTTGCGTAACTTATGGGCTTTGTATTTTGTAAATATGTGGGGTAGAATCTAGTAAGAAGAAAACATAAAATGAGAAGAATAAAAAATAACTATAACCACACTTTTGAGATGCATCGCCTTGAATTAAATGTATTTCTATTGAATCTTGAAATTAAAAAAAAACTTAAATACGGTAAAAAAAACATAAAGTGTTTAATCCTTAAATCTTTAAACTTTTATTATTTTTTGTTTATAACTCATACACTTATTTTTTTCGCAATAACTAAAATTGAACCCGCAAGTGTTTAATGGTCACACAAAAACCACAAGTTCGCATGTATAATTATCTGCTCCTATACACCGTTGTTTTGCGCAAGTATTGTCTACTAGATCTATAAGTTAAGAAAATACTACTACAAAAGATTCCATTATTACATGAACAAAATAACAACCCAAATGCTATGAATAAAATGATGTTAATGTCAAAAGATAAGAGTCAAATATATACCTAATGATACTTTGTAGAAAAACAAAAAATTCTTGGTGTTTGTATTCAATCAATGTTATAACTTGCAACATACAAAATAATGGGTATAACGAAAAAAATTAGTTGATCGTTGGGTTAATGAAGTTTAGCCATTAGAAGAAACATGAAGCAAGATACAGCAATCCCAGTAGACGTACTCATGCGATCCGCAGGAGAGAGATTATGGGCACCAACCGAGTACACATTCCCAGATTCCTCATCTTTCACTTTGATGCTTGAAGATCCTAAATTGGAATTAAAAAAACTGATCAATAGAAACTCAAGATTCATTCATTTGGGCGCTTTTAATCCATTTATAGAAGCAAGACATGTTGCAGAGCATGATTAGTGAAGTGTCATAACAAATATGGCAAGTATCACACTGCTGTAAGAAGTAAAAGAGCATTAACGAAGGGAGTGTCCTTACAATTGTAGTCCGTCGATCCAATTGTCTTCTTTTCCAAATCGTATGTCACCAAATTTATCTGTCAATACAAGATCTGCACCAAAAAGTACGCAAAGTTTCATCATATCCTTTCGAGGCCAAATTTAAAAAGTAATATTTAAACTTGCATGTCCTGTACTAATGGTTGTAAATAGCTCTTATTTGCATGCAGACTAGGAGCAAGCCAAAATAAAAGGAACATAAAACTAGCATATGATTAACTGCATACATACAGTAGACCCACCAGGTATTCAGTGGCTGCAAAAGGTTGTAAAAATCGCTAGGCGCTAGCTAGGAGGCCAGGTACCGCCTAGCGATTAATCGGTTAGGTGGGGATTAATAGAGGATTAATCGGATTGGATTTTTTATATATAAAATAATAAAATTTTGAAAAGATATGGCCAATTTTCCCGATTTAGCCGATTTTTGTCTTACTTGGCCGATTTCTATCTGTAACCAAGTTGGCCGATTTTGCCGATTTTTGTCCGATTTGACCGATTTATGCCGATTTGGCCGATTTTTATCCGATTAATCGGTATGTTGACCGATTTTTGACCAAACCGATTAATAAGGCCGATTAGTGAAAATCAAGGCGTTTAATCCCCGCCTAGTGCCTAGGCGCCGATTAATCGGCCGCCTAGACCGATTTTTCAACACTGTGCAAGCAAGATGTGTTTACATGAACATTTTACCAAAAATACCACTGAATTATTACATTGCTCCATTATGCAATAGACCACTTAATTAGAGCTGATTAACTGATTCTCTACATCAAAACACGCTCCGAATCATGAGTAGAAGAAATACAGAAATAAGACTCATGGCTCACCTCCCAGCAGAGTTATTTTTTTTCCCTGCGATTGCAATTCGCTGTCCTGAAAACCGACACACCAGTCTTGATCCTGAGAGAAAAGGACATGAAAAAAATTTAGAAAGTGCCGTAAGCAACCAAAAAAGGTAAGGGGAAGGAATATCTCTAATACGTACCTCAACTTCAAAGAGGTATTGACTAGGACGTTGAAAGATGGGCACATCACGATTCAGGGTAACAGCTTCGGTTTGATATGGGGCACTTTTAGCACGGAAAAGTTGCCAGGTTAGGTTCTGTTTGAGTAACCAGCTAGCACTTCTATTTCCATTTTTTGTATACGAGTCATTTGATAAAGATAATAATGAAAAATATATTAGGACGACCATGTTCCCCTTCTAGCTCAACTTTTAAATTTGACCCATTAGAGATGAAACACAACCCAAACAGACCCATCGTTAAAATTGAACACAGCCCAAAAGTACATGTGAGTCTATAGATCCTAGTCCCTAATCAAGATGTCACTCTTCTGAATTTTTAATCGTATTCAAGATTCTCTGTTTTCGATTATCTAATAAATCACTTAATGAAAGTAGATTATCTTTCCATTCATTTCAAAAATTCCATGATCCCTTCCCGAACCAAACATGAATCTTTCAATTCATTTGGCTCTCACGCTCAATGTAAATTACCATATCTTTATTGTTAATGTAATGAGCCTATCCTCTATTCTCTTGTCATATTTCAAAATGAAATCAAAATATCAAACTAATCCAAGACAAAAAAATCGGAGGACTCTTCTGACTAAACAAAAAATATGTAACTGTCAGCAAAATTCTTTACTTTTTTAATCCAAGAAGTTTTTCTTACTTTATACACAATACATAGGTCATCGATTCAGCATTGGCTAAAAAAGGGGATAAAATCCCCAATAAGTAGTTCAAATCATTTTATCAATATGAGTTTTCTCTATTGATAAAAATTATTTATTTGAAACCATCTCTATATTCACATAGTGGTAGAAAGAGTACCATGTTGCGTTTGGACTTACTGCTGTTGAACCCAAGACGTATAAAGATGCTTTGACTCAAGCCTGTTGGATTGAAGCAATGCAAGAAGAACTTAATGAGTTCAAACGACTTGAAGTATGGGAGCTCATACCCCGACCAGACAAAGTTATGGTGATTACTTTAAAGTGGATCTACAAAGTGAAACTAGACGAACTAGGAGGAATTTTAAAGAACAAAGCTCGATTAGTAGCCCGTGGTTACCGTCAAGAGGAGGGAATCGATTTAGAAGAGTCTTTTGCGTTTGCTGCTCATATGAACATGGTCGTATACCAAATGGATGTGAAGACTGCATTTCTGAATGGTAATCTGCGGGAAGAGGTTTATGTTAGCCAGCCGGATGGGTTCGTGGATAAAGATAACCCCAATCACGTGTATAAGCTAAAGAAAGCTCTTTATGGGTTGAAACAAGCTCCACGCGCGTGGTATGATATGTTGTCTTCGTTCTTGATATCCCAAGACTTCTCCAAAGGCTCAGTGGATCCTACATTGTTCATCCGCAGAGACGGCAAGGAATTACTTCTGGTACAAATTTATGTCGATGATATTATCTTTGCTGCATCTACACCTGAACTTTGTGATCTATTTTCTAAAATCATGTGTTCAAAATTTAAGATGTCAATGATGGGCAAAATCTCATTTTTCTTAGGATTACAGATTTCTCAAAGTCCCAGAGGCATCTTTATTAACCAGTCAAAATATGCCCTTGAATCTTTAAAGAAATACGGTTTTGACTCTTGTGACCCAGTGGATACTCCAATGGTGGAGAAATCCAAACTGGATGAGGATAAAGAAGGGAAAGCCGTAGATCCGTCACACTATCGTGGTATGATTGGCACCCTCCTTTATCTTACAGCCAGTAGACCTGACCTACAATTTGCTATATGCATGTGTGCCCGGTATCAGGCTCGGCCTACCGAAAAGCACTTAAATGCGGTAAAAAGGATCTTTCGGTATCTAAAAGGAACCGTACATCGGGGTCTATGGTATCCGAAGGATTCTTCGATTGCTCTAACAGCATTTGCAGATGCGGATCATGCTGGTTGTCAAGATACACGCCGTAGCACTTCTGGTAGTATGCAACTTTTGGGTGATAGACTTGTTAGCTGGTCGTCTAAAAGGCAGAAAAGCGCTGCGATATCCAGTACGGAAGCTGAATATATTGCTTTGTCCGGCTGTTGTGCTCAAATCCTTTGGATGAGATCACAGCTTACCGACTATGGCTTTGGATTCAATAAAATTCCAATGTACTGTGATAACAAAAGCGCTATTGCCTTATGCTGCAACAACGTTCAACATTCCAGATCCAAGCATATAGACATCAGATTTCACTTTATCAAGGAGCATGTTGAGAATGGGGTGATCGAACTTTACTTTGTCAATACGGAGTATCAACTGGCAGACATCTTCACTAAAGCTCTTGGCCGAAATAGAATTGAATTTCTGATCAACAAGCTGGGAATGCGAAGTTTTACGCCGGAGACTCTGAAACAATTGGCAGATGAAGTTGATGAATAGTAGTGGTACCTATTCAAATATCCTGTATCATATGTATATATTTTAAAACCATAAAAACCAAAAAGATTTTTCATTTTTCAAAATTTTTATAAAAACAAAATACAAAAATATAAAATTTTAAAAACCAAAGAAAAAATTAAAAAATGAGAAAATATAAAAAGAGGTAATAATGGCATGTCTTCTGAAAATCGATAACATTTACGGTCTTAGAAATGTCATTCAATAATGATACGAGCCTGTAAATGAAGTTCGAGCAGAAGTTCCAAATGTTTTCAAAACATGTCAAATGGCTTGCTATTATTTCTGATAGCAACCCGGTCATCATCTTCAAGGCAAGTATGTCGTCAAAAAGACAACTTGACCTCACAACGGGAATTTATTTTCTCGGGAATGAATTACTTTATATTCATTCAAAGGCTTGTGATTACTTTGCATCACAACCCGTGCTTTCTATGTTTCCATAAGTGTACGTGTCAGTGCGCTTATGTGTTAAAATAAGAGAAATCTTATTTTTTTGGTAAAAAGTTGTCTTCACAATGAATCAGTGTTTTCAGTAATCACAAAAAGATTTTCAAAGACAATTCGACCACTCAAACAATGACAACAACTCTTTAAATAGAAAACGGGTCATTATTTGAGGGGGAGAAATCGTCATCAAATAATCTTTTAAAACGGTCTTTCAAAATAAGTCACGGAATTAACGGATAAAGTTTTTAATAATGACGGATCATAATTTAAGGGGAGTTAATGGATTTTAACTACACAAGCTTTAGATGTCATTTGTTTAAATCTTTATGGACTTATTTGCAATTTGAGACTTAGTGAATTCAGGCCTTAAACTACATTTGATCAATATTGCCAACACCTCATAGTTTGTAAAAGACTTAGGAATGCTTGGAAATACTTTCATAGTTTTAAAAGCCTTGAAGTTGATTCTCACGGGATAGATCTAAGCTTATATATTCTTAAAACACGATCTCGAGTATGTGTGCGTACAAAGTTTTGTTGATTCCGAGGTGTCGAAACTAGCAAGGGGGAAGGAGTAGATGTATACTCGATAGTGTCCTTAGCCTTTTTTTGAGGTTAGCTTCTTTTGATTTTAGGCCGTTTTGAATCTTTCGGGTGCACTATTTCAATCACATGGTGGAAGAGACATATCGTCATTAGCCAATATGCATCATATGAGTCCCCAGGGGGAAGTGTTAGGAGTCTAATTATTTAAAACGTGAGAAAAGTTCTTTCTGATTCAATTAATGCTTACTCAAACGGTCAATCCCTAAGCTTATTCTTAAAAGAAGTAGAAATATTTGATAAAAGAGGTACACATAGGTATGATGATTCCTTAAGTCAGTCAGTATTCTGCAGAAAGAAATGAGTACATTTGGGACTTAGTTGACTTAGGTGCTATCATTTCGACTACTTAGAGAGAAATGCGCTCATCCCGGACTTAATTGACTTTGGTGTTGCGGTAACAAATTCTTGAAAGGGGTTAACTGTTTACTTTGGATATCTGGGATTTATACATCAAGACTGCTTGATGCGGCTTGCAAGAAAGTTCTGAATCTACTCAAGAAAATGATCTTTCAAAAATAATGTCACGAAATAAACAGATAATGTTTTATTAATAAGGACGGATTAACATTTTAATAGAAAGTTAATTTATATTATCTAAAGGGCTTTATATGTCTTATGTTTCAAAACTTTATGGGAACCTTAATTGCAATTTAAGGAATTGTTGACTCCTCACGGAATAGATTTTAAGCTTATCAATTCTTCGAACACGATTTCTAGTATATTTGCGTACTAGGTTCATCGAAACCAGCAAGGGGGAATGAATAGAAATACAAGAAAGATAATGAGTTCCCGTGATAGAATTCATACTCATTATTCTTATTTTTGGTCATTCCCGGGAAGACAAAAAAAAAAATCGGTCATAACAGCAGAGATAATTCAGTGTTTAACGTGTTACTTTCGGTGCACTATTTCACTACATGGGGGTAGAGATATCTTGTGATTTCAAGTATGCATACATTTTAAGATATAGGGGAAGTGTTGTAAGAAGATTTTTCTAGCGTAAGAAAGATTGGTTACTGATTTAATAAATGCTTCTTCAAACGGTTAATCACTAAGCTTATTTTAAAAGGGTGGATGTTTAATGAAAAGGTACACATAGGCTTGATGATTACCTTTAAATAGTCAGATCCTCGCAGGAAGAAATGTCTACATTTGGGACTTAGTTGACTTAGGTGTTATCATTTCAACTACTTAGAGGGAATAATTGTGACATCCGGGACTTAGTTGACTTTGGTGTTACAATTTATATCATCACTATCATGTAAGGAGAAATACGGACATCCGGGACTTAATTGACTTTGGTGTTGCGGTTTCGAGTTATTTGTGTACTTCGGATATCTGGGCTTTATACATCAAGACTGCTTGATAAGGCTTCCAAGAAAGTTTTAAATCTACTCAAGAAAGGATTGCTGGTTTAAGGGGAAGCTAAGACAACATCAACACTGACATCACCAACCTCACAAGCTCAAGTAACATATGTATCTGAATCTGTTTCGTACTCGAAGTTTGAAGCAAAGACTTTTGTAAATTGGAAAGAAAGTTGAAGCAATGTTAAAGAGTGCTTGGACAGAGAAAGATCAGATTGAAAACTTCTTGAAAGAAAGAAGGTTAATGAGGAGCTTAGAAAAGGTTGTTGGTGGGAGATTATATGAAGGAGACCTACGGCTGCTATAAAGGACCATATGATTTCATCATATGATTTCATCATATGATGTTCTCATCATTCAGATTAAATCTTCTTATATAATAAACATGTGAATTTGTATATATGTAGTGTAGACTTTATGGTGATATTAAGGAGTGCTCGAGTACAAAATTTTCAAGAATTTCTTAGTAAATTCAAAAAATTTCAACTTATTGTACTCAGCACTATCTTATATACCCTCATACATTGAGGGGGAGCATTAAAATGTTCCTTATAGATAGCTATATAACATTTTTTTTCCCGAAAGGTTAATCACGTGATATCCAAATTCAAGGGTTAACCATTTTAGGTTAAGGGAGAAAATGTGATTAACCTGGATCTAACTTGTATTAAAATATGTGATCAAATAAAATGGACTCAATGCACTCCACACTTAGCATGTACTTCGTTTACGATGCACATGTTAAGGGGGAGCTTTTAGTGATGATTAAAAAACATTCAAAGTGTAAATCTTTTTTATATTTATATCAAACACTTTGATTGAATTTTCAATGGTTTTGAAGGATTGTGATGGAATACCCAAAAGACCGGCCATGTTCTTAAATTTATGGAGATATAAGGTGGTTAGGCATAGGTATTCAAATCCTATGATCCAGCCAGAACCAGAAGGATCTACCCAGGGATATCCACTAGTTAGTGTAGAAGTCCTTAGGTATGGTAAAAGGAGAAAAAGTGAGAAAAGGGAATAATGCCGACTGAGATGGAGCTAACACTGGAACAAACCTAACAAGGTGTTAGTTATGAAGTCTCGGTAAGCATTGAAGGGGTTGAAGAATGAAAAAGAACTGTAAGGATAAAGGGTGTAAAGAAAGAAGCCCTCCATACACTTAGGCAGAAACTGAGTCAATACATAATCTGTCGAAAACAAGAAGTTGTTGTCTGACATTGAAGACAGTCATGGACCCAGTGACACTAAGCTCAACCCTCCCCAGCCACACAAGGTCTCTCAACTGACTCTTGTTTCATTTCTCATAGAGATTACACACATTTCTATCAACTTTCTCACTCTAAGTTAGTTGGTATTGAAAAGGTGGCAGTCTGCCTCCTGCCGTACAGATCATAAATCAAAGGCACTATTGAGTCTAGAGCCAAAAGAGATAATCCATAAATCTCATTAGGACACTTTTCAAATTATGCTTGCTATGTCACACAATGTGAATAACAAGATATTTTTAGAGTCCTTCGCTTTATACATTGTGTTTTTACCATAAACATCAGAGTGAATTCATTACAATGAAGATGGTAATCCTGCTTGAGCCAAACATCAAACTCAGAGCTCATGGCTAGTAATTGTGAAATTCCTTTTTGATTCAAAATTGTGACACAGAAAGAAACGATGGTGCGATTCTATAAGAATCAAACTTGTTCCAGGATATGAATTGACGATTGATGATGAATTTTTGAAATGATTAACACTCTCGATGTGTCACAAAACCACTTTAGCAAGTGACACGTTGATTGATTTTCAAATCGATTTTTCTATTTCAATTGGTGAGATAGTAACTCACTGGTTAACTCTTATCGTGTTGTCTGCTTTGAGACGTTCCGATAATGAGAACATACTGAGTTTGATGAATCTAATGCAAATGTGTTAGAAAGATTCTATACTTCAGCTAGAAATCCTGTCAAGGAGATTCTTCTTAAATTGAATCTACCTGATCATAGGTTGATCCTCACAGATTCGAAGGTTACTCCAACCACACCTGGACGAATGACAAAGCCATATTCGTCCTACAGATTTATTGCTAACTGTTTAAATGCAGGATACGTAAAGATGGTGGTGAAGGTGCCTGATTCCAGCTGACTCACAAGATTCATAGCCACATGCTCATACCAGACCGACAAACATAAAGGCATCATGAAAGCTTAAGTACATGTTTCAAGACTTCTGCTACGCTGATACCGTGCTTAACCATGGCACACAATGTTCAAAAAGGGTTCAAAAGTCGTTTGCTTTAACCCATGAAGAACATCCCGGCAAGATCAACTAAAATCAACATTCATTAGTTTATTTTTGTTGTGGTCAACTACACGAAAGTTGATTATGCTGCTTCAGTATATGATGTGATTTTGATGTGTCGTTGTGTAGTGAAATATTTTTATGATTCAAGATTTAAATTATATATTTTGCCGACTTTAACCAAAATAACACTTTAAATGGCAGTGTACCCGGTCGGGTGGTAGATTCGTTGTAAGGTAGGTTCGAACACTTTAAGCGAGGTTAAATCTCTCCATTCATTTATATTTTAGTTATCTAATCTAAGTCCAAACCTATGCTAATCTTATGTTTAAGTTATCTAACCTAATTCTAACAGGGTAAAATGAGGTTTTTCAGCTTGACAGACTGGCACTGGTTTGGTTGGTTGCACTCACAATCAATTCAAGACACTTTAACCTACAAAGCAAAATAGAAAAAGAAAAAAGAGCGGTCCGAGACTTATAATAGAAAACTGGAACTGTAATTAGCTAATCATTAATCCGATTAGAAGTTTGTTTGTTTATTCAGTACCAATGATTACTTATCTTGAAGAGGCATATTATCATTCTTAGACTAGGCGGACCTTCATCCTAAAACCTAACACATTAATTCTTTACAACAAATTAAAGATAGCCGCATAAAGTTATCCCCTTATATATTGATTATAATTCATCTAGAGGATGACAACCGTGTGAATTCGTACGAAAACGCATGGCTCATCGAGACTGTTTACCCCCACTTACTGCTTAACGGTAACATATGTTAGGTGGGTAGTCCACAATTCAAACTATAACCATGATCCAGAACTTTTAATTTAGTATAACCACTACCTTCTACGGTAACAGACCAGTTCAATCAGGAAAGCAGGACGTTATTACTGATCCTATTTGTTCCACATATACGCATTACTATATGGAGAGCTATCCCGGACTCTTAGCCTAGGCCCAAACAACTTTGAAGTTGCAGCGCATTAAATATGTAGAACTAGACCCAGTTGAATGATAGGTCGCATACCTAAGCACGTAAACAAGTATCATGTGATAAACATAATTAATAAATAAACGATAAATTAAGAAATTGAGATATAAACAAAACCAATCATTTCAGATCTTATAATAATGGCTTAATACACAAAGGTGTTAGCTTTCAAACATCATAAAATAGAAAGTAAATGGGCATAGCCAAGTTAAACTAACCGAGTTAACGAATGATACCAAAAACAAAACGAGAATATGATTTAGCAAGACCTCTTCTGCTCTTTTTCTCTTCTAAAAATTGAATTTTGTGGTTTAGGTATCGAGAATATGATTTAGCACACCTAAAACGCATTTTTAAGTTTTGTATCAATAGGGTCTGGAGTCGGTGTCGATACGGCGTATCCAAGGTATTGGATACGACGTATTAGGGTTTCTTGGAGTAGGGACCACGTTTGATATCTTCCAGAATATTCACATACTATACTTCTAATACAGCGTATTGGGCTTTACTGGATACGACATATTGAACTTGTTTCCTTTATGGTCTTTGGTGAGTGCAGGCACGGATACGCCGTATCTTTCTTGATGGATACAGCGTATTGGTTGTCAGAATAGTAATCTTCAAAATATCTTCGTTTAAGCTCCAGAATGCGCGCCTTTTGCTAATATTTACCAAGTACTCCATAATTACTGCAATTCTCAAATATAAATGATTAAGTAACAATTATTTGCAATAATTATACAAAATGGGTTAATTACATAGGATAAATGATGCTATAAAATAGACGTTATTTGATGTCATCAATATCCCCCCACTTAAATCCTACTTGTCCTCAAGTAGACTATAAAGTTTATAAAAAATTTATCCCCAAGGATATAGTTCCGTTAAAGCATTTATTGATCTATTACAAGTACACATACCAAACACCTCACAAAATAGTAAGATGAAAACACTCAAATCACTCAACTAATCTATGTGGAAAACCATGTAACTAAATTTTGCTCAAATTGCTCTCGGTCGTAGGACGAGTATTCTATCATAAGCTTGGCAAGGATACATATCTCCACCGCATAAAGCAAAGGAGTAACCAAGATTATGAAAGTAAATATGGTTTTGTATGTATAAGGCTTTAGGGTTGATTACCTAACAAATCTTTAACGATCCAATAATTCAGGAGGACTACACATACCACACATACACACTTATACCAGTACGACAAGATAGACACATGTACCTTTGCTCACTCCCAACCCTACGAATAAGCTTAAAGAGTAAGTAATAGTAGAGTTAATATAAGGGTAATGGATCTTCTAACGTTCACCAATAGTAATAAACCAACAAGGTAGCTGAGACATGCATACATGGCCATAACGATGAAATAGATTATGCATGCTCGATCACATCCTCATTCACGTAAAACCCATGGTTAATGATTAGGAAAGGGAAATAAATTGTTGTTAAAAAAAAATACAAAACAAATAGATTAAGTTTAAAATATAATTTGCTAGACATCTTTTCCCTGACTATAACCATGATAAAGACACAAAGTATTTACAATGTCCTTGATCAAAGATACAAAAACAACAACCAATAAGTTGGCGTTCCCCGTAACGTTCAAACAGTTCTAATCATCTCATACATTAACATAGAATTTACAAGACAAGTGGGCGATATCCTTCCCAACTTATACAATAACTCTACATCTCTGCTTTGTTGCATCAACGTAATTAATCGATCCTTCGTGTAATTCCTTCGGTAGTTGCGAAATGATTATCTTCAAACTTTTCTTCTCTTTTTTTTGTTGTGATTTTTCTAATTTTTTATTTTTTTTTTTGCTAACACTATACTACGAAACTCGGTGTAGTTTCACCATCTTCAGGATCATAATAATTCCGGATAATTCCTTCGATAATTCCTTGTTCTTCGGACGTACCATTAATTGCGATGGTAGTAAAAATACATTAGTTTTGACTATAATATCCATTCCCATTATGGTGATGTCAAATTCTCACCGACGATAAAGAAAATTTTGCACAAGACTCGGGAAATACAAACTTTACACTTTGAGCAACTAGCAACTGTAAAATAAACTTAATCTAACAGGGTAGGCTAATGTGTAAAGATGTAAAGAAATAAATAATTGGTGTACTTCCTAAAGGATTGGCTCTACGGGTTGTACTAAGGGATATCTTACTCTTAAAATTGAGAGGTAAACAAAGGGTTTATAAAAGGGTTTACTAAACCAGTGTAGTTAGTTATAATAAGCAACATGTAAAGAGTTATTGGGTGTAAAACCTAAAATTTACCAAATTAAACAAGTTTACTCCTCTAAAACCATAGTACTCATACACTACGCGGTCCTCGAGTATATAACCAATCCAAGTTCTAAAGTTACAATATCAACGGCACACTCTTATTTGTGGAATCTGGGTAAACATTAGAAACGGATAAGTTTAATCCTCACAATATCTAAACAAGGGGTTATTGTGTGCGGTTATGTAACAAGTAATTTCACAAAAGTATGCTTGAAAAAAAATTAAATTTGAGCATAATTTAAGCATTTTAGTGTGAAAATTAGGACAAGTAAACATTCTAATTCCATCCCCCCACTTGAATTATACAACGCCTCATTGGGGTAAAAAAAATATAAAACCTTAAAAACGGGAATTAAAAAAGAAATTAGAAATGAGAAACTCCCATAGATATTTGCTCGGTAAGATTTCCCATGTTGATTTAATTTGAGCTAGTTATGTTAAACACTCCATCGCCGCCATGAAGTTTCACGAGGTCCCATATTTGTAAATCTCTCACTAATATTCGTCGATATTTCTTTCACGAGGTCCTGTATAATATATTAAAAAACATGCAAATTCTTATCTTGGTATCTAAGGTTAATTTAAACTAAACTAAACAAACTAAATACGAGTCAGACTGGTAAATACACCGTATCATGTGAATGAATACGCCGTATTGACAGAACTGACAATAATGTTTTTAAAGTGCATAAAAAGTAAAAGGTCCCAGATTATTCACCCTGCCTTGTAGACAAGGAGACTCCAAGCCTTTTGATACCTTAGCCGATTTAGGATCTTGTGTGAATTTAATCACATTATATCTCTTCAAACAGCTCAAAATTAGATTATTAAAAGAGACCAAAAATGTGTTTGAATTAGCGGATGGAACTAAGTCGTATCCCGTAGGAATTGTAAGGAATGTAGAGGTTCACATAGGGAAGTTAAAACTGTTAAAGGACATTTATGTCATTGATATGGAAAAAGACCTTATGTGCCATGTACTTGTAGGAAGAGGATTTTTAGCAACCGCTAGCGCCATAATGGATTGTAGAAAAGCCAAGATAGCGGTAGGAGAAGGAATTACTAGGTTAATATTTAGAGTTAAAGAAATCGACCTAGGTGTTGAAGATGTACCCTATTAGACTACCCTAGGAAAACGAGAGTCTTATGAACCAAGACCTAGTATAGATGGGATAGGTGCCCGAACCCCTTACTACGCAAAGAAAGACTATGAATTATCATATACCCGGGGAATAGAAAATTGCTAAGGATGCCAAATTCAACCCTCTAAGGATTGTCCTAGTGTTTTTAGAAAATGGTAGAATCCTATGACTAACCTACAACTAGAAAAAGAAATATGTGGGAGTCGGAAGATTCAATAGAAAAGAAAATAAATTGGAATAAGCCACCAAAAGAAGGAGATGGTACGTGGCACATTAAGATTGAACTGATTGACCCCGGTGGAGAAAAATCTAATAAAACCTTTCATTCAATTCCCACAACTAGGAAATTATCCGAGAAAGAAGAATCCAAGCGAGGATCAACGACTTGAACCAATTTTCTCATGATTCCTAGTAGTGTAACTCGGAGTCCTAGCTAGAAGACACTCATTATTAAAGCACAACACATATTGGGAGGCAAACCCAATCTTTTATTTCCATGCAATTTTAGGAGTGTCCGAGTGTTTTTATCTTATTATTGCGTTTTTATAATGTTTTTGGATATATTTGAGTCAGGCTTTTGTTACTTTTGTTTTAATAAAACCTCGTCTTAATTTGCAATCAAAGGTATTTTACATGAAATAAGTGTAGGGGAGAATATCCAGTTTCTAAGAACCAAAATTTTCAAACATATAAAATAAATTACTTTAGATTAAATCACACTTTTATGTTTTGTTTGTTTGTTTTGAGTCATATGTTTGTACTAATCATTTTTGTGGTTTATGCAGAAAATCTTTCAAGGAAATAATAAATGGGTTATTTTTGCAGAAATTTTTCCAAAAAACGAATTTATAAATCTTCACAATAGGGAAGGGACAACAAAAACAAAGCGCCACACAACTGAGTTATAGGAAAATTTTGTATTTTTTGAATTTTTGAAAAGTTATTTGTATAATTTCCAGAATTTTTAATTTTCCTAACTCTTGCAGAAAACCACGATTACATTAGTACATACATCCTATCTTTATTGCTTTCATAGGAGTCTAGTACTTAATTAATAAGGGTTATATATCATTTACTGCCAAACTTTACGCTTGGTATAGTTGCATTTTATCTTTGATTTTCAAGTTATTTAAGATAAGGAGAGTCTAAAAAAATACTCCGGAATTCACTTAGATAGTTTTTTTGATGAAGATTTAGCTGGAATAATCTTGTATTATCATCATTGCTAATTGACAAAAAACCAGGTGAGTATTAGTTTCTCTCGCTTTACTTATTTTCCCTTTATTCGTTTTTTGGTACTCATTTAACATTGGGGACAATGTTCAAAATAAGTGCAGGGAGAAATAAAAGCATTAGAAACTATTCCTACAATTTCATATGTTTTGTCTTTAAAATGATGTGTATTATATCGAAACATAGTTTAGGATGGTAATTTTAGCCCAAATTAAAAAAAATTATGGCATATATCGGTGAAACTGTAGTATTAGAAGTGTCTCATGGATAGGAGTTATATTATTAGCACATAAACCCTACCACTAAAAGTTCCACCCAAAATATGTGAGGTTCGCCCCTAGATCTTTAGGAATAAAAGCATTCACCTTTAATGCTTAGGAGAGTGTACCAGTATTATTATAAATTCTAGAACTTACTTTAGCGATTCATCCCGAGACCGCTAGTGAGATCACATTCATGTGATTAGGATTTACTAAGTGATAAGAGGCATTAGGATAAACCCCTATTTTTAGCCTTCGTTTGGCAACAACACTAAGAGAAGCAATATATGGAGTAATACATGATTAAATAAGCACAATCTTTTATCTTATTGTTATCATCACTAGCGTAGCTAATATTTAGTTTATTAGCTAAAACCAAACCTCCCTCTCAAATATATGATTTACCTGCTTTTCATACAACATAAAAATACAAAAAAGAATCTTCTCTCAACCCTTAGAATTCTGTTAGACCGTGGTCAAGCCTTCCCAACCTATTCCCCGAGTGAACGATAACAACCCCCCGAGTATTGCCTATACTACTACTACAACGATTAGGTGCTCTGCCTAGGGAGTTGTAAAACTTCGTGTAGAAGTCCTACGACGAACGCATCATATACAGTATTGGAACGACTAGGATTCATGGTAGTTTTTATTATATGGAGAAATAGGAAAGAAAAGTTAAGTCATTACCCCCGTATTTGTCTAATGTTCTCTATGTCTTATTGATCCTCCTAATTCGGGTCATTAGTTAGTTTATTATTGAGTTGTCATAAAACTAAGTTTAGGGGTGCAATTATAAACCCCAAATCATGTATATTATTTATGTTTCAGAAGATGACATGGCAATGTATAAAAAAATAAAAATAAAAAAAAATAAAATAAAAAAAATGAAAAAAGCAATAAAAATATGTTAGATACGGGTTGCCATCTTGTTTATGTTTATGTTCAAGAAAGTGTCAAGAAAAGAAGAAGAAAGGGATTAATGTAGAGTTTTGTATATTATTGTCCTAGTTTCGTCGAGTCTTGGCTTAGCAATGCCGTTTACATGTATTCTTGTAGATAATTAGCTTGCCACCAGTCAAAATTCCTCCAAATATCCCCAACCATGTTTCCTTTACCCTACACCTACACATCACAACCCCTTTAAAGACTTCTTTGATAGTAATTCTTAGGTGCTTATGCCAAAGTGGTGAAGGTTTTGATCCTTTATCAAGCTTATGGTAATTTATATATTATGACAGGTAGTGAGTGTTATTTCTTTCGTTTTCTATACATGTTATAATTCATTATTACACCCAGAGAAAAAGAGAATTCAAACACTTATGTGAGGTGCTAGTATATAATTTTTGTGATTTTAATTACAAGGTCTATCTGGTTGTGCTATAAACTATATTTATTGAGTAGGTTAAATGCTTCTGGCTTTTCTATTTACTAGGTAGAAAAACCCATTTGCTTGAGGACAAGCAAATCCCAAGTGTATGGGTATACACTTTTTCCGGGTCATTTAACCCCTAAAATAAATCAAATATCCTCATTTATTGTGCTTAATCATTTCTTTTTGTTGTTTTAGCATTTGGGAAGCATTTGAGGAAATACACGTGACTTGGACTCAATTTGGGAAGAAACGGGACAAGAATGCAACTCTACGGAATTCTGATCAAGAAAGGTTTCCTGGTCGTGGAAACGGTGTCATGATTTATCTCTGACGCCGTCAAGGTGTTCAAGCGACGGTGTCACAAGGATTTGCGACAGTGTCAAAGTAGCCGACAAATAGAAGCCCTAAAAAGGTTCGGCGGGCTAACGGCGTCAGAATTTGTACGCGACGCCGTCAGAGTTACGAGCCTATGTATTCAACCCTTGTTTTTTAGGTTTTGTGTGGAAAAATCATAGGGAAATCGCTAATAAACTTTGGAGCAGACATTTAGGTCGATTTTTAGGGTTTCTTAATCCTTGTACTTTCATCATAACTCCATATTTAATTGAAGTGAAGTTCTTTATCCCTTTTAATGATTCGATATGTCTTTGTGTTGTTTGATTAATTGTTCTTCGCTTTCAATTAACATGCTTGGCTAAATATAAATTGTGTTTGCTTATGATTGCATGAAACCTAATTGTTTATCTTTTGTTATTACTTCTTGTTAATGACATGCGCGTTAGTCTTTAGAAAATTAGCTTCTTAATTGCATAGCGAAGATGTCTAGGGAAACGCGGATAGGTTAGAGGATACCCACGCAATAGTCTTCATACTACCTTGCCATTTGGGTGGATTCCGAGTTAGGTATTTAATCTATTAGATACTTACACATTCCAGTACGAGGGTGACGGGTAATAAAATTAGAGACGACAACTAGGGAGTAGTGCATGATTAGGTAAAAACATTTGTTTAACCATATGAGTTTTTCCATCACTTTACTTTTCTGCAATTAGTATAGAATTAGGAGTAGCTAATTATTTTAGTCAAAACCCCCTTCAAACCTGAGATTTTACTTGCTCTCGTAAAATATAAAAACACAAAAATAATCTTCTCTCAACCTCTAGACCTTAGTAACCATACAATTCGAGCCTACCCAAACTATTCCTCTAGAAAACGATAATAACCCCCCGAGTCTTGCCTATACTACACTACAACGGTTAGGTACACTGCCTAGGAGGGTTGTAAAACTTTTGTTTTGCAACCCGCCGCATCAATATGTTCCATCACTTCACAAGATTCACGCCTTTCCGTTTCCTGAAGATGACCTTGAAGAACTGAACACCAGATGGGTAGGAAAGACTATTAAGAGGCTTAATCTGTATGCAAGATATGTTGTTGATCATTGGAAGAATAGATAGGCTTAGCAAGGTCATATCAAAAGGCAACAAAAGACAAGAGATGATCCTGAGGTAGTCTACTCTGAATCAAAGATCATTGATGTAGTTAGAGTTCAGTTTGATCAAGGTTACAGGCAAGAATATATGACAAAGATTGTAGTTAAAAGGGTTGATGGTGAACACTCAGAGTTTACAAAATCATATTACAAGTATCTTCGAAAGAATGACATTGAAGATATGTATCTGATGTGCATTAATAGAGTAATCAAGGATTATAGGCAAACTGGATTACTAAAGTCATTGATCCTCTTTATCAGAAGTTGTGTCTACTAGGAAAGAGTTTATGATTATCAGCTGGGCATGGAAAGTTATCAGCAAAAAGTCAATCTAACTACACCAAGTCTCACTTTCTTTGGAATTGAAAAGAAGAAACTGTTAACCATTACTTCTGATCCTGTAGTTGGCTTGATTTATGAGAACATCAAGCAGGAAAAGAGAGTAATGATCATTAAAGAGATTCCAAATTTTTGTGATGCGACACTGAAAAGGGTTTTGGAGAAGGTGAAGAAGTTCAACCTGGATGTAAAGTACGGTTATGCTGACCCATATCTTAGTGATGAAGATGCAGAGTACATGGAGTTTTATGTAGAGTACATTCAAGAGCGTTTAAGGCATCAGGATCAGATGAGACGCTGGGAAAGCTATGTGAATGGAAGACCACTACTTGCTTTAAGGGAACGCCCAGAATAATCGACCCTTAGAGGGAGATTTTTAGGTTTAAAAGTGTCAATTATTGATACTTAAGTGATCTATTTATTTTGTATGACATTTAGTTTATGTTTTATGTTTAATGTAGGAAAATGTAATAAAGTTAAGTGAGATTAATCAAATATCTCACTTAACAAAGTGGGAAGGGTAGTTTAGTAAAATAAAGAATAGAGGTTCCATCCTCTATAAATAACCCTTCACTTGTGAAGGGGTGTAAGGCTTGACATTGTAATATCTCTCCTCTCCCTCCATTCTCTTTCTTTTATAAAAATTTGAAAATTGTAAAAGTCTTGCCTTCCTCTCTTACTATCTCTACTATTCTTAAACCACTCATAAGTGTGATCTAATACTATATCGACCTAACACGGATTGATAGAACGTCACTCCCACTTCACGCGCTTTCTCCCACTTCATTATCTCTTCTCCACCGGGATTTTCATGGCGTTTTACAGCAAAAACATACAAATGACGGTAACATGTTTAGGAACACATTGTCGCATCGGTACCTTAACGAAATTAGTAAGCTTTTCTGTAAAAGTTTAATGTTATCAGCTGTTTTAAATTTCTTGTACTTCCTGTTCTCAATGTCTATTGCTAACGTTTAGTATTCTTTTTCTCATTCAGACACTGGCCAACGCTTAGATAACCAAGACAGTTCAGTTGAAAAACGAGTGGCACTAGAAAATGGTCGAATGCGAGCTAAAGCTGAATCTCAAATGGAAGCAACGCGAATGGTAGACTTCAAGACAGAACCAGCGCGTCATACATTATTGAAGGTATTATGTTATATTGATGAAGTAGGGAATGTTTATTGATAATTACGTATTCAGTAGAGCATTGTAAATGTGAGGATATGATGTATTGATTGAATCTATTAACTGTGTTTCAGGTGATTGAGCGTAGGAAGCAAGAACTTGCCATTTGCACCTAATATCGGCTTTACATGGGTTGGTTGACATTCCTAAATATCTGGTGTACCATGAACTAATATTGTTGTAGAACGTGCAAAACCATTGACCACATTCTGGTACGATATTATTGTCCCTATTTGGCATGTTCTAAAGTAATTGTCCACTTCTTATTTTAACAAATCAAAGATAGTTAAATAATAGGGTTAAACACTCACATGAACCAGTTGGTGCTTTAAGAAATGGGGGTCTTGGCATGCTTCCTTCCTGTTTTTAACACTCTCTAGCGACCTGAGATTATCCAGCATGGGGTTATGGGCTCAGATACAAGTATGGCTTATCGAAACGGCTAATCATAAAAGAAAGCCAATAGGGGGTTGCTGAAAATTGGCTTGAGGTATGTTTTGTCCATTCATTTTTCTAAAAATAAGAACTGATAAGCATCTATTTAACTTTGTTTTCTTATTGCAGATGGGGAATTCTTGCGAAATAAATTTGTCACAAGTTCTGGTGGAAAGAAGCGATGGACTGGGGGCGAACATATAGTGGCGGTTGCAAACAATGTCCCTGTAGCAGGATATAAAACCAAAACTACCATTAACCTTTGGCATTGAGACACTAAAGTGATAAACCCTGAGACTATATGATATAATTCGTATTATACTATTTATATTTGTTGCTAATTAATATTGTTCGTCGATATGGTGTTGATTTACATGTTGGATACTATTATTATGTGCTGCATTGCCAAATGTGCAACTCCGTCTAACATGAATGAACATCAAACCCCGCACTCCGCAGCAGAGCACGGGTTGAAAATCTCGTTATTATTATAGATAAGTTTTGTATAATATTATAAGTTTTAACATCAAAAATATATATTTACGCTCTTAACCAATTGTGTTATTAAATTAGATAATATACAAGTTTTATGTCCAAATAATTAAAATTCAGATATATTGTAACTTTATATTAAAACACATTATGTAAGAGTTATGTAAATCCCTATGCGTAAACAATAAAATAATAATAAAGCAAAAGTTTAGTGCATTGCTTATCGCGTGATGTGCTTTTCATCACTAGTGTGAGTTGTTAATATTGTTATTACGATATCTCTAAGCATAAATTACTGGTAAAAAGTTGTCTAATACTCCATATCAAGTTATTTATAGTGTATCTCAAAGAAAATAAACCACAAGGGTTATAATAGCGCAGTTTTAAAGCTAACCATATGTAACCCAACACCTCTATCAAAAGTTTCTTAAAAGCAGACGAAAAAGTAACTACAAGTCAACCAAAATACTCGTTCTAAAGTGCTCAACCAAAACTAACCCACCCGACTAATCCATATTGTTAACCTCTTACAGCAACCTGGCCGACTAATCCATATTGCTAAGCTCTAACAGCAACCATTGTGACACATGAATGTATAATCTTGCTCACAATGTATACAAGTTGACTCAATGGTTAAATCATACCATCCTAAATCAGATTGAGGGGTGTTTACTTGAGCTTATTTTTTTGGCTTATGCCCTTACTTAATTCGGTTAATATGTAATAAGCTCACTTTTCTGACTTTTTTGTCAACTTACAGGCTTATTATGACTTAACTATGAAAATTAGGCCCTTGAGCTAATATATAAGAGTAAAAAATACTTTGGAAAATAAAAAATTCTAGCTTAAAATTTGGATAGCGAGCTTCTATCAACACGTCTGTTAATAATATGTTTTAAAATATCATTTTAAGCAAACAATAATATCTTTAATAGTTGTGAGCTTTATGCATATGTTCCCCAACTGTAATTGCATTCTAATGAAAAAATGTATCAATCATTGAAGCAAAGATTATTATATAACAGAATCTTGAAAGAAAAAAAAATAACACATGGTCCCCAACCCCAACCCACTCAACCTCCGAAACCAACCCCCCAATGGACCATAGAACTAATTGGGTGTGTGAACCAACCCCACCCAGGCCAGACCACCATGGTACACCACTACACCTTTGATGTGAAATGTATTCATAATTCAAGCCATCATATCTTTACAGACAAATCCCTGACCACACCACCCCTTATCACAATCATGTGCTTGATAATCAATTTTCTTTTTGCTCAAAATGACCCACAAAAAGGAATGGATCGACATCCCGCCGAGTGGGCTCTATTGAACCTGTCAATTTAGTATAATTTTGAAATGTAATCTTGGGTTTAACCCACCCGGAAAATTCAGTTTGCGTTAAAGAATCAAATAACTACAAAGAATTAACCATTTGATTTGAGTGAAACCAAACAAGTACTGTTAAGGACACTAAGCAAAAACGACAAGCCACTGCACAAAAAGATAAGAAGATTTATATGGTTCACCTAATATGGCTATGTGCACGGCTCTAGTTTGCAGCGGGAATTGTAATTTTCCGCAAACTTCCATTTGTCTCTTACCACACGAGTTCTATATCAGGACACAACATGACCAGTGTGCCTAACCATGAAAATCAAGTATCTATAGACTCCAATATATGTGTCATTCTACTAGAACTCTAATTCAAGAAGATAAACTTCGATTGTATTCAAACAAACATTCGTTTTGGCATGAACGCACTTAGAACAAAGAGACACTGTATCTTTCTTTTTCTTTACCGAACCAATATTTCAAATTCATTCATTTAAAACATCTTTGAGAGACACTGTATCTTTCTACAAGATCTTTGCTCTCAAACAGGTTGGAGATCCTATGATATAGGACTCAAGACCACCTACATAGATATTAAGGTCCAAGATAGAAGTGTCAAGTTGGACCCATTTGCACATAAATGGGCCATTTTGGGTAGTAACTAATATCCAACAGGTCATCCTGAAAAAATCATAAAATGGGGTAAAAACGAAACAAATTTTTTTTTAAGAAATAAAAAAGAAACAAAGTTGCCAACAATTTTTGCTAACAATTTACAAAGGAGTATAGATATTATGATGAATAAAAAACTGTTTCAGGTCAACTTGTATTAAGAATTTACCCATTTTGACATGTTACCAGACGTGACTTTCAATTTGCCCACCACTAATTCAAGGTATCTCAACAAAGTTTCGTCCTTGTTTACAGAACAACAGGCCTTACCGTCTTTGCAAGATTATATTCACGATCTTCAAAAGTTTGTGTCAAGACCTTTTCAAATAGCAATGTGCAATGTTCACTGCAAAAGAACACATCACTATAGCACTATTGCTCTGGATTTAATCATTTCTGCTAGACTGAAAGGTTTTATCATGGGGTGAAGGAGCGTCTATAAAGCTGCCCCAAATGGAACAATGGGATGTAATAGCATATGGTTAGCCAGAACTGACATATAGATATGCTCAGGATGATGCAGACCCTTTTAAACTTAATAACTAAGCAACAGTTGAAACAACTCGAATGAACAAAAGCTGAAGGCTTAAAACTACAATACTTGTTGATTTTTGGGTTCTTTCACCCTAGCAATAACAAGTTATGACATTCAGGTCCAAACAAAAAGATAACGAAAACAAAATTGCAGGCATGCTGCCTTTACGAATCTGCTCTAATGACTTAACTAAAGAAATGAAATCATGTGCAATAATCATTACCGTATCTCTGTGATATTTGGTGTTTGAAACATTGAAGGAGCCCATCGAGTCCTAATCTGTGAAAGCATCAGACCAGATAAAAATGTCAGAAAGTTCAAGGTAAATAATCAATCAAAGAGATGTGAAAGGAGTAGGTGACATCATATTATGATTCATTTATGAACGAATGCAACTGTTGTCGGAAACTCGGGACACTGGTAGCTTCAACAGCCATGACTAAACCCATTGGTCGATACTCTTTCAGCTGCAAGAGAAAAAATAAAGCCATCAGACGATAATAACAGCATGAAAGTAACAAGGCCACAATTGCCACCCAAAACATAAAAGAAAGATGAACAGTAAACCATGTGACATTCTTGATGAGAGGTAGCAAAATGGGTGGGTTGGGCTGCTTAAGTAACAGATAAATTGGGTTTGGTTCGAAATGAGTAAATTCCGTCCGAGCCAGTTTGGCTGTAAATGCTTTAAATGTAATCTTACGAGATAACTCGTCGTTTAAATAAATAAATAAAACCCAACAGTTTTATCCATCCAAAAGAAAACATTGGACACCTATATCCTTTTTAGGCTAATATTTTTTATGTAATCCACTTCTAGATAAAACATAACCAGCTTCGACCAAACAATGTTGAATTTGCAGAGCGACCACCAGAAACAATTGAAGAAAGGGGAAGACAGAAACAATCTTTAAAGCCCTCAATTTTCAATGAACAACAACACTATACCCATATCATAAATGCACAATGCCCAAATATGATACGTGATGTACCAGCAAGTTAATATGTGCTTATTTTCAAAAGTCAATCATGATGCGCTAAAATTACAACTCACCTCGCTGGTGGTGACCTGCTGAGCGCGCAAGGGAAAGAAGAAGGACCATGCACCGAGCTGATACATGTAATAAATGATCAGAAATGGAAATTTAAAAAATGTGAAAGTCTAAGAAAGTAAAAAAGTAGAGGGGTACATTATGAAATATTTCGTCTTCTGCCTTCAAGTATATTATATCTTCTTCTCATGAGCTACTACTACCCTTCTTGTTCTTCTTCTTCTGGTCTCCATTCTTATGCTAAAGATCCACAAATGAAAAAAGGAAGGCTGAATATCATTCTAATGTAAACCAAAAGAAAATTAGCTATAAAAAAAGAAAGTGAGGTTGTGCTACCTTATAGACCTTGCTGACCAATAGATAATGTTTGAAGCAGAATGACTTCCTAAGCTCCTTTGTTGGCTTTCAAGATAAAAAATAAAGTATAATTCAGTTTACTACAACCTGTCAGAGATTCATTTCAACAAGGATGAAAAAATAAAGATTACTAGAAGTGGCAAAATGGAAGGGTTGGGTAACGGGTCAAACACAGCAGACTCAGGTTAGAAGGAATTTGTACATAAAGTTTTTCTTTTTATTCACAGTTAGCATAGGATTATAATTATAAGACCTATAACCTAGGTTTTTTAATAGAGCAATTAAAGAGGCTTATTATATGCATCTAAAATACACTTTGGCCGACTTTTGGACCATTTCCTGTTTAGCCATCACTTTTACCTTATTAACCCGTTAGAAATAAAACATAACCTGAATTAATCCAATTATAAGTAATCAGGTCAAACTGCCACCTCTAAATCTTTAATAATTACTATATTATATTATTCTAACCTCATCTTCTGTAGCCCATAAGATTTCATCAAAGAGACCATCATACAATGGTGGTAGAAGCTGAGGTGGCAGATTTACTACATATTGCGAGACCAGTAGACCCACATCAGCCGCTTGTGGTCCTAAATATGACTGCATTTTATCTTTAATTTCTTTGTCCGGGCACACTTTCAATAGAAACTCTTTCACTTCCGTCATACATTTATGATCCTGAATAATAATAATAATTATACAAAACCATCAGCTCCATATAAAATTAATTAATAAACATTCATGGATGTTGCAAACGAACATGCACCTTATATCTCTGCAAGTTAAGAGCAGAAACGAAGCCATAAATTCCTTTATCTTCGTCTCCTTCTATCTTAATAACAGTTCCCACAGTAGTTTGTTCTAATATTAAGTCTACAAAACTGCTTAAAGCCCATTCTTTATTATCGAGGTAGGTGGTCATCAGGACCTTCACTCCATGGAAATCATCAGGCTTCGGGTCAAAGAAAGCAAAATCTGCTTGAACATCTCCCTTCAATCCACAAGCAAATTGAAATAAATTTAATTGTAATAAAACGTATAAATAAAACTTTCATCTTATTAGAGTGATTATATAATTACCCCAGACGACTCTGAAGAAAGGTCCTCCTCATCTTCGGAAGACGAATGTGACTCTTCCCTCTCTGATTCTGATTCTGTATCATCGTGTTTACCCTTTCTGCTACCTAAAAACAGTAATTGTATTTAATCAGAACAATATGCCAGCACAGCCGTTTAAAGCGTACTGTTGACAAATTTTAACTGAAGAAATGCATGCCTGTAGAGTCAGATGGAAGTTCTTTGTGTTCTGTGAAATTGCTGTTCTGCTGCTTGAGCTTACGACCAGATGTAGTCAAAGCCATAGCACGACCGAAACGTGAGAATGCAGGCTGTGGCTTATTCAAATGGCCTATTCTTGATGGCCTTCGAGGCATTATGATTGTAGAAGCGACCTAACAGGTTCACAATGATTATGGGTAACATGAATACAATAACTCATGGTAACCAACTATACATACAGATTGTTATAATACGAACACATCAATAACGCACAAAAATTACAAATTTGTCTAAAGCAGGTATACACACAACTCATGCAGGGATCATGAATTCTTTATTATTTACGGCATGTTAGTAAGTGATGAGTGTTTGGCATTGCGTTTTGAAATCGATTATGTATAATAGAACAGACTGCAAGAATTAGTTATAAGATGTGCTTTTTGTTGATTGAAATTGCGATACCAGATAACCGGTTGTTTGAGTGTTTTGAAAATTCTAACTACTCTGTATTTAAGGACTTCACATTTAGACGCTAAAATGACAAAAAGGGACATTCTTACAGTATCGATTGTTTAAATTTTAACATAACAGTAATTAATTATATAGGTGTTTGTCTAAGCTTATTTTTTGGCCTAGAGCTTATGTTCAATAAGCAGCTTATGGCTTATGATAGATAAGCTCATAAGCTAAGGTTGAGTGTTTGGATTAGATTATATGATAAAAAGGTGGGAAAAAAAAAAGCTTTGCAACTTATATAAGCCCATAAGCCAAAAAAAATGGGGCTTATCGAACCCCCCTATATAAGCTCGTAAAGCTAAGTTTTATAAGCTAATCCAAAACACTTCAATGGGCTTATTTTTGCTATACAAGCTAATAAACTTATAAGCCCTTACACAAAGTATAAATCAACAAATCTCATAAAAAACTTTTTCCATCTATAATTCAGACCAATAATGGAATCAAGCTAGAAGCAGTTACGTCCACAAGCTATCGGGACCCTTTTCTAACAATTGTTTACCACTACATAAGTGCACAAGGCATGTACCACGAAAAATGCTACAATTACCAACGCAGGTACTTAGGAGGTGTTCCTTAAGCTAACCTATTTCCAAACAGCGCCACTCATTTGATAATTTAACCCCAATATGCCCTCTATACAAACACATTCTTTGCGGTTATTGTAACTGATCACACAATAGAGTAACAAAACTTATGTATGAACTTCGGTTTTATGAAACCACAAAAAAATGAAAAATGAAAAAAAAAACAAACCTAATTGTTAATCAAAAAGAACATTTTTTTATGACAATAAAAACATACACTATAAAAAGATGAATAAAAGCGAGTATTTTAGTCGCGGATAACTATCAAATAGGATTAGGATAATTATCATAGTTTAATATGTGTTAGGATATGTATTTGAGTCGTTTTAGGATATGTATTTGTTTAGGAATTTTATCATTTTCCTATTGTTTATCTTGTGTTTTATTCGGCTATATATACCGAATGGGTTTATTAATGAAAGTTAAGTTTTGGTCAAATAAATAAATATCTGTGTTTTCTCTTTTTTCTTCTAAGGAGCTCGCACACGCTAAAAGTGGTGCTACTATCCCGATAAAACCCAAATCGGGTTGTATCAATTGGTGCTTTCATTGAGAGCTTTCGTTGAGAGGGCTTCCGATTTAGGGTTAAAAATATATATATACTATTCACGGGTTACTATTCACGTGGTACTGTTCACGCGGTACTATTCACGTGTTACTGTTCACCAGTAAAAAAATATTTTTTTACTGTTCTTCGGGTTATTGTTCGTCAGAGTACTATTCATGGCATCGGGCGGCAGCGATCGAGACGCGGAAGACGCACTATCTAAGCTCTTGCAAATGGGTACGGTGGCTGAATACCAGAACGACTTTGAGATGCTTATAAATCGAGTAACGGGGATCTCTGAATCTTTACTTACATCGTTTTATATCTCCGGACTTAAACTGACGATACAAATAGAACTATTGAGGGCAAGACCTGCAACTTTAGGAGAAGCCTTTTCCTTAGCCCTTATTATCGAAGCTCGTTTCGAGGCAATTGCAGAGAAAGAGAAAGAGCATATCAATAAAAAGAAAGGAGATACCATTCTATCATTACAACATAAATTAGCTTCACCTGAAATTAAAGGGTCCTTAGATGCTGATGAAGATATTCGTGTGGATGAGGTTAGTAGCGCGATAGACTGTGTTATCCATATTGGTGAGAGTAATGAAGTTCGTAGCAAGAAGAGTCGTGGGGCAGCGGAAGGCGGAAGAAGGGCGTTGTGTTATGTCCAAGACAGCGGAAGGCGGAAGAAGAAAAAGATGGAGGCTGAAATTCAAAGAAGATTATGGGATCCCGGAATCAAGATCGTTTTTAGACAACACCTTGAGGACAAGGTGGTTTCTGAAGGGGTGGGGAGTGTTACGACCGTGAAGTCGCGGATAACTATCAAATAGGATTAGGATAATTATCATAGTTTAATATGTGTTAGGATATGTGTTTGAGTCGTTTTAGGATAGGTATTTGTTTAGGAATGTTTATCATTTTCCTATTGTTTATCTTGTGTTTTATTCGGCTATATATACCGAATGGGTTTATTAATGAAAGTTAAGTTTTGGTCAAATAAATAAATATCTGTGTTTTCTCTCTTTTCTTCTTAGGAGCTCGCATCACGCTTGAAGGGGTGCTACTATCCCGATACTATCCGCAAGGGTCGTATCAATTGGTGCTTTCATTGAGAGCTCTCGTTGAGAGGGCTTTCGATTTAGGGTTCAATTAAGATAATAATAATAGAAAGCATTAGAACCCCGTACCGCTCTTCCCCACGCGAATCACTCCCAAATCCCCCACCAAAAAGACGTAAACAAAATTCCAAATATTTTGAAACCACATGATAATTAATAAAATCCATACAGCAAAAAAAAACGCCAGCGAATACAACAATAACTCGGTTGAGATAGATCCCTTCTCCTAGCCGCACCTCTAAAATGTTTTAAAAAAATTAATCTTATGAAGATAAGGGGGGGGGGGTAGATAAAAATGTGGGAGAACTAAAATAAAATTTACCATACATAACAACATAGTAACCGCAATTAAAACCATATTGTTTTCGCATCCCATTCATTTTTTTTTTTACCGCCATACCTTCGCCCTTTACCCTATTCCCTCATCAGATCTTTACTATCCATCTCTCAATTTTGTAATATATAAGTTTACCTCCCTTTTCTTCTATCCCGCTCCTTTTCTTCTCTCTATTACTTATCTCTCCCCCTCCAATCTTTCTTATCCCTATTTCTCTCCTTCCGTATCCCCCCCCTCTCTTTTCTTTCTAAGTAGCGTCACAGATCAAATACTTGGCACGCAAAAATGGTGTTGCTCACTATCCCGATAGGCAACCCAAACCGGTGCTTAATCAGAGGACACTATAAATACAGCAAAGATTGAATGAAGTATCTGAGTTACAAGGGCTGCGATTATTGTACTTACGGAGATACGGTAAGATTTTTCGTCTGCGTTGGGTGTTTATGGAAATACAACCCAAACCGGGTCGTATCAGAGTAACACTATACGCAAAGAGTGAATGAAGTATTAAAAAGGGCATGCGATATGTACTTACGGTGATACGGTAAGTTTTCGGCGTTGGGGTTTATGGAAATGCTTCTTGAGTTGTGATATTAACACAAGGCCAGCTATCTGCTGAAACTAGGTTTTCAACCCGCGCTCGTTTTTTATGGCTCTTCGTTTCTGGAAGAGTAGAACAAAGCGTATTTGGTCTTTAGAAAACTAAAGCAAACTCCAAAAAATAAGGGACTGATAATTCACAGTGTGAGTCAACGTTTTGGTCTACATCTACATTGTACGGGGTGTTGCATATTTACCCGTTTCAAAAAATACATGCATACACGGCTGCGTATTTTGTTGTATCAAAATTACATGCTGAGGATTTTTGCTTCTTTGCAGCCTACATAGGAACTGGATGCATTGTCTTGTTCAACCTTCTTTCTTTTTTTTGAGCCTGATGATAATTCTGGGAGGAGAGCTCGTTTTGTTGTCCCTGGTTTTGGGTCTGCTTTTGTTGCTACGCTTGTGGTGCCTTTTTTTGTTGTTTCTGTTTCAGACTTCTTTCTGGGTATGGTTGAGACGATTGTCTCTGCAACTTGTTCGATGATGTCAATCGGCGGTGTGCCTGCAGAAGTCACGTGTTGTAGAGTTAGTAATGTTTGTAAACAGCTATATAAACAATGGTGTATGCTATATCTAATATGTCGTGTCGTAAGTAATTAAAAACGTTTATTCCGTAATTAGAAGTGTGATATCAGTTTCATTATTAACTTAAAAGTGTTCTTTTCTTTTTATCAGAACTTATTTTTTTTAATAATGGTGTTTTGGTTCTAAACAGGGCTTGTTTTTTTTAAGGTTGTTTTGTTTTTTGGAGTGTTGCTATATGTGGTTTGGGTTGCATGACAGTAAAGTTTATGCATGATGGATATGCACATGGGGTATGCCTGTGTGATATGATTCAGTGGACATGACTGTACACTGATTCAAAGTGCCAAGCAACAAAAGCATGTAAATGTGTGCCTTATCTTTATTTATAATTGCTATGTATAATTGATATGACAAATGTTGGTTTAGACAGTTATTGGCATTATGTGTTGTTTTCGGTGTATATAACTCTACACTGATGCAAAGGACTAAGTAACAAAAGCTTGTGAATGTGTGCCTTCTTTTTATTTACCCTTGGTTGGTATGTTTGATATGACAGATGTTAAGACAGACAGTGGCATAATGTGTTGTTGTATTAGCTAACTGTATATTGTAAATTGTGTTTCATTGTGCCTATTTATTGAGTGTTAATTCTAAGATAGGTGTGCTTGTATTTTGTGAAGACAGTAAGTAATGACGTCGTTGGCAAAGTGTGTGGCATTGCAGGAGCGTGTTGGTGGTTGGGAGTGGGCGGATATGATGGCGTTATATTGCCAAAATTCTGCAGAGGAGGATAGTGAGTTTGCGAGAATGGGTGTGTTGCTTCAGGAGATGTAAGCTGCATATGATGAAAGGTTGGATTTTATTCGGGAGTTGGAGGCTGTGCCGGGTGTCGCTGCGGCGGTTAAGACAGCCGAGTTTCTAAATGATGCCTTGTGGAAAGATGATAGGAGAATGCAGAGGCTACGAAAGTTGCGGATCTAATGGATTATGAGAAAGAGAAGTTTACTGAGAAGCTTTAATGTGTTTTGTAATTGTCTAATAAATTTTCTGCTTGTGTGTCGTATGGAGATAATGTGTTGTTTATTGTGGTTGTCGAATAAGTGTGATGATGTTTGTGTGTATGCCTGTTGTAATAAGGCTTTAGCGTGTTTTGTGATTTTCTAAGTATCTAGTAAATGTTTATGTTTGTGGTAAATTAGTTTTTGTTAGTGATTATATATTTGGTTTCTATTATTTAGCTAAATTTATGGAAAATACAGATAAGTAAATCAATGCAAAACACTGATAAGTAAAAACATTGAAGTCATGAACTTTTGGAAAGTTTGTGATGTCTATTGTTTTTGATTTAAAGAGGATAGGGAAAAATGCTTAACAATAAAGGCATGTGGTTTTTTTATGTTTATTGTATTTTGGAGAAGGGGTGTAGATGAATAGTGATGGTGCACTGTCTATTTAAAGGGTGGTGAGTAAGTGTATTTTGCATTCACAGCTTAAAAAACACAATCAATGGCAGCACTACCGATATGTAATGAGCTATGCAGAAGTGTTAATTCACCAGATTAGGAGCCGCAGTTCATATTGCGGTGTCGCGGGGAAATCAGTAAGGATCTGAGACTAGCGAGAGAGATAAATGCATTGTGTGCTCGTGTGACTGCTATCGTCGATGAAAGAGAGACTTTTGTTGATGAATTGGACATACTGGGGGAAAGGTCTGTGCCGAGTAAGATGGGCGAGTTTATGAAGAAGGTTCAGGGTAAAGATATTCCAAACTTGATGAAGCTGCAAATACTCGGAAGGGAGTTTGAGCTGAGGGCTCAGGAGAAAGGCATTTTCATCGAGAAGCTGAAGGAAACTTAGACTTCTGAGTGTTGTTGTGTTTTGCGTCATTGTCATGTATTAGATGTGTGCGAATGTTGTCTTTCGTGTAAGATAGGTCTGAACTGTAGGAATAATGTCCTTTGTGTAAGATAGGTCTGGACTCGTGTGTTATATGTCTATATCAGTTCTATGCATGATATTTGATGTTATAAATGTTGATGCTTTGTTGTTAGAATGATAGTAGATACATGGTATCTCTGTGTCTTTGTTGGTTGGCTCGCCAGTTGTTCTAGTTGGGCTTGTGGCTAGTACAACGCCGGTTGTTGTAGTTGAGCTTGTGTCTAATACACTACCTGCGTAGTTCAAATATAGTTTATAAAACGCTTGCTGGATCTTGTGTAGCAGCATAAATAGCTTTTTATGTGTCATGAGTGATTGCGTAGCAAGCATTCTGTTTTGTTAGCGGTTGTTACATGCGTCTTGTACGATTTAATACTAGAATGGCATTCAGTACCTTGTGGACATTCGTATTTGCTATTTGATTCCTTGGTTGTTGTGGTTGAGCTTGTTGTCAATATAGTACCAGTATCTGGATTGTTATAATCAATTTCTATTGAGTGGGGTAAGTTTTAAAAAGCATTTATAGTTGGAAGTGTGTTTTAGTAACTGTGTTACCTGTGGTGTGGGTTGCAACTGCTGTTTGGATGTCTAGAACGTCATCTACTACAAACTTACCTGCTCCTTTTCATGTGGAAGGGGCGAAACGGATATGAAAGATATGCTTTTTACCAATGATGTTCACTATCTCGAGAGGTAACTGTCGGTTACCTGATTCTTTGTACTTTTGTGCTAGCTGCGTGCAGGGATGGTTGGTAATTATGTCGTCAGCATTTGTGAAGAACGTGAATTGTGCAGTCGCGGTTCCATCAGTGGCTATAGCTTTAAAGTCGTACCTATTTGTTTTGATTAGTTAGCATTTTTGAAGTAGTTTTACATGGAAGAAGTAACTGTAGTTGAATGGGTATATTTTGTTTTAGAGGCATACCTGTAAGTAACTGGATCTTGTTTTTCGTGATCTTAACAGGTGTAAGTGCCATTTTGTTGGGTTGAACCTTTGCTACAATGGCTACATGATGCGTACTTTCAATCTCTATTTTCTCTTACGCTTGTGATCACGGCTTCACACGTAAAGCGTATTCCCTACAATATTGGATGTACACTTGTTGATAAATGTCATTGTTAAACTAAAGTTTTTGAGTTTTTTTACATACCTTGAAGCTGATGGGGTTTTGTTGTAACAATGTGTGCAAGTTTGTTTGTTTCTCATCTTTTCTTGCTCTGGGTCTTCACAACGATATCTGAAGAGGCGGGTTTAAGTTGTATTTTTCTTTGAACTTGCATTTGATTATTGGTATATGTCAAATGCAGAGTTTGTGGATGTATTTGGATATTAGAATTTTCAGAATTTTTTATTTTTCTTACACTGCGTGAACATATTCAGCCTCTGGTGTCCATGGATTTATGTAGTAATAAGTTGCCGGAGTGGCTGTTAGTTGCAAATCTGTGTTTATATATTGTGTTATTATTGTTATAGATAAGAATAGTAGTAAAGTGTATTGAATAGCAAGACGTACCTTTGTATTTTGTAACACGACAAGAGCTGACAGCAATGATGACTGGGGGTGTTAGCTTTTCTATTTCTTCTTTGTTAAATTGTTTTGCAACTTCATCCCACATTGTGAACTCGAGTATGTTTCCACTGTATGAGAGTAATTGTGTTTCTAAGTGCTGTGTAAATTACATGGGTCAAAGTTGTAGAATGAATTTGCAGGTAAAAGTTATTTGATCAAGAGAGGTGCTTACTCTAGGTTTTCAATATCCACCTTTCTTCGGTATTTCTGACCTGTGTTTGCATCTCTAAATGGTGTCGCATCACTGATAGACCGAATGCATCCTAGGTAGTCTGTTGATTGTAAGTATTAGTAGTTGTGTTATACATTTGATTTGGCAATGCATATTTATACTTTGTTACCTGTTAAGACTGGATAAATCATTTTTGAGTTTTCATCTCGGTAAGGAATCCTTGATGCCAGCTGGTTGTATGCTATGAATTCAAAATGGTGTTCCGAGAATTCAGATTCTTTCCCTGTGAGAATCTCAAAGTTTTTTATTTTCCCAAACTTCAAACTTATTGGGTTCTAGTGTCTGATGATACGGTTTTGTTTTTTCACAGATGAAATTTGAAAATCTGTAGACTGTTTGTGGGTTGAGCAGTGGATTAAAGTAGTCTATATTGTTGATGTCCATAGTCGCCTGGATTGCATTGTTCAGTAAGGGTGGAAAACTTTGTTAGTGTGTTAATAACTATGGTGACGTTAATGTTTTTTTAATTTGTATTGTTTACCTCTCTGTCTATTAGCATGCAGCATAATGCTAGTTCCTTCATGTCCGGAACACTTGTAGAGATCCATTTTTGATATAGTCTTGCTTCTAGTATGCAGCTCTCTTGTCTGATTTTTAGGGATGCAATAGTGGTAGCTGACATTTTTCTTGAGCGCCTGCACATATGAACTGAGTCAGTTAATTAGAACCTGTAGGTAAAAACATCATATATAAGCATGTGAGATTGAAATTACATTTTTGGGGGCTAGGTAAACAGTTTTACTATTGTGGGGGAGTAAATAATATCATGTGTGTACTTAGTCAGTCAATTAGAACTTGAAGCTAAAAACAGCATGTATAAAGACCTGGGATTGAATTTGTAAGAGTAGGTAAACAGTAAAAGCATTTTATTGGTTCCTATTATGAGGCATTAAATAACATTAGCTTTTTAGTAGTCTGTTTTCTATTTTTGTGTTTTAACATTGTTGTATGCAGCCGAAGGATCTACTGTCTAAAACAATATAAACTATGTGTGTTAGGTTAGCTATGTTATGTTTAGTGCTGAATACTGATGTTCTTTTAGCAGCAGTTTATGATGTTATCAGTGGTTAGATAATCGTGTTTTTTCAATGTTTTTCAAGAAGTGTTTGTAAGCGATGTTTTTTGTGGTGTGAGGTAACTGATTTTCTTGTTGGTTTATCAGGATTTTCAAGTCGTCTGGTGAAGTTGCTCTTGACAACACCACATATAGCTGACCGTGGCTAAAAACTAATTCTAGTAAGTAGACGCCAATTTTTGAAAGAGATTGTCCTTGGCTTTTGTTTATAGTCACCGCGTAACAGAGTTTTACAGGAAACTGTTTACGTTTGAAGGTGAATGAAAGGTTTGGGTTTTTGTGTGTGAGTGAAATACTATGTATGAACACTTTTTCTCCGATTCTTGTTCCTGTGATGATTTGTGCTTCGATTTACCTTGACATCAGAGATCTTATGATCATTCTTGTACCGTTGCATAAACCTTCTGATAGGTTTACATTTCAGAGTAGCATAATTGGCGACCCCACTTTTAGCTCCAACTCATGGGGCGGGAATCCGGGGAATGTGATGGTGTTTAGGTACTCCGTTGGGTAAAGAAACTCTATTTCGCTTGTTTTTCTACATGTTGGAATAGCTTATAGCTTCGTCGTTGCTTAAATATATTCTGCTTTGACCTTCGATGTTAGACAAAATTTTAGCATTCACAGCATCTGCAGTTTGGTTTTTTGGACACACGATCGCTTTCTGTTGTAGAGCTCCTGCAATCGGTGTCTTTAGTGTTGCGTCGTCATAGATGAAATCAATGAGTTGTGACAGCCCTGTTTCACTGGGGATGAGTGAATATTCAGGCGGAATTGTAATCCAAGAACTGTCTTGATCATTTTCTTTGTCAGGTTCTCCTATTTCCCTGTTGCCCACGTCAAGGAGCCACTTGGCAAAAGTTTTTGAACGATGTTGTTCCACATTGGTTAGACCAGATCTTAGAAGCCGCATATTTTCTTTTAGCGTGCAGATTTTAAAGTGTCACCATAGGTACGATTCAGCGATGGAAGCAGCGATTAGTTTTTCTTTTGTAGCTCCTTTTTTCACCGGCAGGGTTTGGCGGAAGTCGCCTCCTAATACGATTGTCTTTCCTCCAAATAAAATATCTGGTGCATTCATCAAGTCTCTTAACGTCCTGTCCAAGGTTTCAAAACAACGCTTGTCGTTCATCAGGGCTTCGTCCCAAATAACGAGATCCGTTTCCACTAATAAGTTTCCTAATTGGCTGTTTTTTTGGCATGACAAAGAGACTCGTTAGTTAATTCTAGGGGAACCTTAAATCTAGAATGAGGTGTGCGTCCTGCCGGCAAAAGTAGAGATGCGATGCCTGATGAAGCTACTACCAACACAATTTTTCCTTGTGATAGAAGCGAACTTATAATTGTTTTCCAAAGAAATGTTTTCCCAGTACCACCGTGGCCGTAGACGAATAAAAGCTCTTTTTGTTCAGTGGTAGCTGCACTTATGATGAGATCGTATATTTTTTCTGCTCATGATTCAACTTTGGGACTGACTGAGCATCATCTTCTCTTAGTAAATCACGCTTGTAATTTTTTTCTTTCATAAGAAGTTTGTTCTCGAGATCTTTAAGCAGATGCTGTGAAGGAAGCTCCAACCCAAAGTCTGTCACAGATTTTCCAAAACCATTTAGTGTTTTTTCCACCTCGTATAAAATGTAGCCTTGTAATTCAGTGGTGTTAACATGATATTTTGGAATTTTTGTTTTCTTTAAGATTTTTGCTGGGATGTCATCACGCATAGTTTCCCAGTATTTTGTCCACAACTTTAGCGGATCTGCTACGTCACAGTATATCAGTATTTGGGCAAAGATAACTCTGATTTCGCTCGACGTCGCTGAAGCAGCTGATTCTTAAAGTGCTATGTCCCATTCTTTGTTGTCACCGAGCAAACCTAAAGCTTCACATGCAGCCCGATAGGTTGGAAGCGTTTGACCATTGATAGTATGTACTTCAATTGGTGATCTACACCCTTTCTGATGACACAATAGCATCCGGAAGTAGAAGAGGTCGCCTGAGCTTGGATGAACGTAAGTTAGTCTTTCAAGCGACTTTTTCATTCTTATCTGTCTTCGCTGCCATTGCTTTGAATTTGGGTACCACACAAGTTCTGAAGGAAAATTCAGATACGTTAGGTGTCTACCGTCGGTGTTTTCAATATTATAGACGAACCATTCGGTAAGAGTTGTTTTCTTCTTTTCAGGAAGATTGACTATGATGTCCAACCTATCTCTTTCACGAAAGTTAACTCTCTACATGTTTTCCAAGTGAACATTGAGGATTTGAACAGTTGGTTCTCGACTGTGTATTGGAAAATCAAAGATTCTCCAACACGCTTCGAATGGGCAAATGAAGCGACCATCAACATAGTTCAGGATTTCGTCAATTTGTGTGCTCTTGCCAAGTGCCAAAGAAGACGTCTCTGAGTTGCTAATATTTTCCAGAATGCGATCGGGTCCTTTGGAAATATATTTAAAGAGGTATTTTATGAGCATACTCGAACCACAATATTCAACATTTATGTGGGCTTCAAACGCTAGACAAAGTGCACGGTTATACGGGACGACGTTGCAGTTGTCTAATTTTGATTCACCCTTCATGACATGAACCTCCGTGTCTCTTCTTCGATACTGCGTGTGGCCATTGGTATAAGAGAATGTCGTATCATTATAATTCTTGGGAAAATGCTTGTTACAGGACTCTTCTTGCATACACGATGCGTCTGAATTTGCAGCACCACAGGGTCCATGCATCATTAGCGCCGTCACCAGTTTATAGCCCTTTGGATCTTGCACATGATCAGGTATCTCTGCAGAGATGTATTTGTCAATGATGCGTCTTGCAGCTAATTTTTGGAATCGACCCACAGTAGCGTATGAAAATATGGTAACCCTTTTTTTTGAAACTCTATTGTATATAGCACTGTTGCAGCATTAAAATAATCAAAGTCAGATTTTAATAGGTGTGCAATTTTTAAGAAAAGAAATAAACCGTTTTTGAATAACTTTGAATATGCGATACCTTCAGAAACATAGCCAAACGTTTTTACTTCCTTCAGAAACTTGACAAAGTCTTTCACCTTTTGTTCAAATACTCTACACACAATAATCGCTCTACCAGTTGTTGTTAACTGTGGGTATTGCGCCATATAACGTTTTATTTCAGGCCACTTCACATTACATGTGAAGGTGATAAAAAATTGAGGGTTTCCAAAAGATCGATAGATCGCAAGAGCGTCTAGATAATGGCTATACATATACCGAGGTCCTCCAGTAAAAGTACTTGGTAACATGATCTTTGAGCCAGTCGTTATTCCTTTACGATCTCCCCTAGAAACGGCATCATACAAACCTGATTAGTAGTCTGACCGGAGATCATTCTGATGCTTACGTATGTAGTCCAAGCGATTTTGTTCGATTGCACATAATACTATAACTACATATTGCTGAAACAGCCTTCCACTCCTGAAGAGAAGCCCAAACTCCTTTGCCCGTGGATGTAACTGATATTTGTAATAGGCATTCATTGGCACCTCTTTTCATCTGCCTCTGCCAGCGCAAGGCTTCAATACAAATAACAAAGGGAATTGTAGTGACATGTATGACTGATGAAGCTTGTTAATTCTTTGAAGAGGACCACCTCTAAATTCAATGATCACGTCAAAATCTATTTTTCTCTTTAGCCCATTTTCAAATACTATTCCTCCAAGAAGATCAAAGGTTGGGAGCTCGTATCCACGGATGCTGCCGATATTGTAAAGTCTGATTTTGAATCTTGGTATCTCGCCCGCGTTGCATCGGTCTCGTGTAGTTCTAAACAGTCTTACCAAACCATTATGCTCATCTAGAACGTGTATCAAACCTTATACAATTTCTGGGTTGAGTTTGCCTTCACCTAGTCCGCCAAAATGTTGCATTCTATCGTTAACCTCGTTCTGTGTGTCATATATATATAGTTGCAAAAACCGCGGATGGTGACCATTCTCTGGGAAAAGAGAGCCAATCCAATGGTAGATTTTACTAGAGATTTTGAAAACATAAGGTCCCCTTCCTTTGTTTACCGAGCTATGAATTTTCGCCCCAAATGACGTCATTGAGAACATTTGATTATACGCTCTGATATATTCCATAAAATGGTTGTTTTCAAGCAGTTGCTAAATGAAGGCGGGAGGAGCAGGTGTTGGAGGTATATAAATTTGCCCTCCTCCACAGCAGAGATGGTATTCGGCTTGCCTGCTATAATGATTGCCTTTGAGTCGTTCATTATACCAAAACAAACATCCGCAATGACGACATTGCTGATCACAGTTACCTAAGTCCATATACGACGATGTGTCATCTGAAATAGCAAATGAATATATCAAAAACTGAGCTTGAATGTTTGCATAATTTGTAATATCAGTATGGAGCTGGAAAAAAACTAAGAAAAACAAAGTTTTTACCTTTAGTATGTGGTGAATTCGAGTTAAGGCTCTGACTATTAAATATTGGGTTATCTCTGTCCGCGGTGGCACGCGGAATGTGGGGTGAAGTCGGTATAAAATGCCTTTTTATGTTTCTACTGGGTGAAGCTTCTTCTGGCCTTGCAATTAATAAAGGGTGTGTATTTTTCCTTTTCCGAGCATTAGCACCTGAGTGTTCGTTGGTATAAAATACTGCTCAAATAATGAGATAGTTGATTTAGTACGGTTACTTTAACCTGTAATTAAGATAAAGTTGCTAACTCTTAAAGAAAGGGCGGTTGAGAAGGAGTAATTACCCTCATTGTGTACAAATTTGGTATTGTCACGCGAATATTCTGCAAATCTGTGATTGTGACGACTGGTTGCCCGAACAATGTTTGGAAAGCTTATGGTTGCAGGCCTAATAACGCCGTCTTTAAGATCCAGGCACAGATAGGCGTGGTTCAGCATTGCGGACGGAATGCGGCAACCGATATTATGTGGAATATCTGAGAAGATAGAAAATGAGAAAGGTTGGTGTCAAAGGGCAAAGCAAGAGATACTGCAACTTTTAAATAGTTGATACCAATGTTGAAAAAGGAAGTTTTTACCTTTATTAAGTGTTGAATCCAATATGAGGTGCTAACTGTTAATAGACGGCCCATTTATGTTTGCGTTGGCACACTCAATGTTTAATGAAGTCAATGAAAAGGTTATAATCGCGGGTTTAATAACTATAGGTACGCGTGGTTCAGCGTTGTCAATGGCGATTGGAAAACGCTATTATGTGGAATCTCTGCGAAAACAAAAAACCCGTTGAGGTGAAACAGAAAACTAAAGACAGAAAATATAAATCGTCCAGGTGAAACGGCAAACTATAGTACGCTGTGACTTTTAAATAGCTAATATCAATGCTATATCTTTCTTTTTTGTCCAATATGTGTTCCTTTTTTTTAACAAAGTCTGTTAATATTTCATTTTTATCAAGTTCATTTGCTGCTATTCTGTCCTTTTTTTTATTTTTCACAGAAAGTCGGGTAAGGTAACATGGATAACACATTGTTTTGGATGAGTGGTTTATTTGCATGCAAAATAACATCGCCACTTGTAGCTATCAAACTCTATGAGCTGTATCCTTTCAAGCTGAGTATGTATTCAAATCGTGTATATAACCCAATGTTATATGAACTATTTATCACAAAACATCCTTTTCTTTAAAGTGATTTTCTATAAAAATATGGCTAACACACAGTCACCATTGTTTCAGGAGCTGGCACGGGCTGCCAATTCACATGACATTAGGGATCAACTGTCAGTGTTATTTCGAAGGGAAGTCTTTTAGGATTCACAAAAAATGCAAGATTACTATAGGCTATCTAATGAACTTACAGAAGCTGTAAGGATGAGAGATGGATATATCAATGAACTTCAGATGTCAAACAGCTCTAATGAGGTTGTTAAAAGTATTGAAATAATAAGGCGCATGCAGGTTGATGATATGGAAACTGCTTCTCGTTTGATGTTGATAGTTAGGGAGATGCAGGCTAAAGTGCATGAAAATAGCAATTTCATTATGAGATTGAGGTTTGATTAGGAGCCTAGAAATCTAATAAGTTTTTTAAGTAACTCTTTAGTTACATGTGTGTGCCTAAGTTCAATGTGGCTTCGATTATGCCATAAGTTGTTTGTGTAGAAGCCTTTTTTAGGATGGTCGATCTAAGATGTGATGTATCTACCTCTATCATGTATTCTAATAAAATGAGCTATTTTCTAACGCGTAGCACAAATTGTATCTGAACATAACCTTTTTTTAAGAACAACGATTATATAAAAATCAGAAAAGAATATAAATGCACAACTAAATCCAGGATGTAGCAAAGTGTCACCTGTAGGCATTGGGTACTGCATTGACGATGCTCCTGCCAAACACCTCCTCACATTTCTGCCAATATCGACGGTTGCAATAACTACATTCGGTGTCGCACGCCAATCCACACACGCATATGGCAACCCCGTAGTTGATAAAGATCTTTTACGACTTGCTGATACAATATAAACCAAAAAATATTAAGGGAGGTACATCATTAAAAGATCCTGTTACCTAAAAATAGCAGAATACATGTCTGGGCCATACAGTCCGCTCGAATGTTGGGCGTACACATATTCCTAAAACGGTTAAAAACTCTAGAAATAGCAACGCAATATCTGTCTTCGTCGCCACGGTTTTCAACAGTATAAGCGAATCCAAAATGTTGTTCAACTATTATAAAACAAAAAATATTAAGGGAGATACGTCATTAGAAGATCTTGTTACCTAAAAAACACCTGAATACCTGTCTGGGCCATACAGTCCGCTCCAATGTTGGTCGTACGCATGCTCCTAAAACGGTCAAAAACTCTAGAAATAGGAACATAATTTCTGTCTTCGTTACCACGGTTTTCAAC
>BQNB010049030.1:16299-42242 GCA_026074375.1 Tanacetum coccineum | reverse complement strand
GGCTGGGGTACCTGAGTATCCTTTCTTTTAGGCTTCCTAGGTTGTGTCTTTTGAGGTTGAGGAGATGGTTTAATAAAGGTGGGTGTGTGATGGGGATCAGTTGGAACTGCTGAACCTTCACCCGATTCTGATTGGTTTTGTACCACCATTGTTGGAAATAAAGGTGTTACTCTACCACAAAAACCTTTGCCTACCCTTCTCATTTTTCCAAAAATCATCTTAGTGTGAGAGGGTGCAATATATATTCTCTTATGAGTTGCCATCCCATCAAGTTGTTGTTCCAAAAATACATGTACAAACCTTGGATGCATCAAAAATTTCCCAGACAAATTATCCAAGTTTCTAATCATACTTTCAAAAAGGAATTTTGAAAAATTGAATTTCTCATTTGTTGCTAAGCAGATATTGACAGATGTCATAGTACTACTAAATTCATTCCAGGCAGTAGTCTTTGGACTTAGACATTGTAAAATAGTATGAATCAGAAATTTCCATTGTGGAGAAAAGAATGGTTTATAGAAAGTTAGTTTTTGTGAAACTTTCTCATATCCGATCAATGTAATTTGTTCAAAGATGGTAGAATTTGGTAAACAATCAACACCTCCCTCATCTGCTAGTTGAAGATCGCTTCTAACAGATGATTCAGTAATGATTATCTTCTTGCCATCTACTAGGGCATGTAACTGTTCTTCCCCATAGATAGTTTTGGCCTTGACAGTAGACTAGAACTGTTCGATGCAAGAATTGTATATAGTAGGATTAATCGTTAATGCATATCTTATAAGGTGCGCATTCAAAAAATCCACAATTTGTTCAATCCCATCACTCTCTGAGGGTTTAGACAAAAATGCGACCATATTATGAGTATCGGGTTTTGATAATGGATGATAAAATTGAGTTAGGGTTTGTAATTAGAGAGTATCTGAAAGAGTGAAATCGATTAAATGATTGATTGAAACCCTGAATCGAAGCATTTATTAAAAAATACCCTCAACAACCCAGCAGTAGTAACTCAACAATATTAAGTATAACCAGCAGTACTAATTATACTTAATAGCAGAAACATTTAATGACATGAATAACAATATAAAGGACTTAATAATGCCAATAGTCTCATCCTTAGTAGCTAGAAAGAAAACCCATGTAAACCCACTGTAATCATCTGTGACAACTAGGCAATACATTTTCTTCTTAAGGCTTTTTACAAATGTTGGACCAAATAAGTCCATATGCAACAAATGTAAAGGAAGATTGATTGAGTTCTCTGTTTTGGCCTTACAAAAGGCTCTGTGCTGCTTTCCCTTTTGACAAGCAACACATGTTTGATCATTTTTAAAAAGTTTGGAAGGTAAACCTCTTACAAGATTTCCCTTAACCAATTTATTCATGGTTTTAAAATTTAAGTGACCTAGCCTTCTATGCCAAAGTTTAGATTCACCAGATGTGGCTTTTGTAAAAAGGCAAGTTAAACCTCCTTTAGGAACTATGTTCTTTAATTCAACACTATACATATTATTTTTTCTAGGAACTCTAAGTAAAACTTGACTTTCATCAATTAACTTAAAGTTTGGAGATAAAACAATACATTCAGTGTCATTAAAAAGAACACTATTCTTTTTATCACACATTTGTGAGACACTAAAGAGATTAAACTTTAACTCTCTCACAAAATACACATTTTCAAAATCTAGATTACCAGTTTTAATGGTACCTTTTCTAGTGATTTTCCCTCCTTTGGGGTTCCCTCCAAAAGCAACATATCCTCCATCTATCTCTTCATAGTTTGTAAGATAGGACATGTTCCCTGTCATGTGCCTTGAGCATCCACTATCAATCACTCCTTGATCCTGTAAATCCATTTGTGGATTGCCCTGCACATTAGATAAGAAAATCAGTTTCTTTTGGGGACCCAAGCCATCACTGACTTGGATCTGCCTTGTGCATCAATATAATCAAACTTCTTTAGGGTGATTGATGCACTGTTGTGTTTAGAAACATGGTCTAAAACTTTAGTCTTTGGTTTCCAAACCCAACAAGCTGAGGCCTTAACAACATTAAAATTATTTCCCTTAACAACATTAACTACTACTTTTGGCCTAGCAGTATTAAATTTTTTATCCCTAGCAGTATTAACCCTTTGATTAATATTTTTTTTTTAAATGTTGTGTTCTTATGAATGGGCCTCTTAACAGTTGAATGTGCTATTTTAGAAAGATATGACATTGGTCTAGCAGCATTCACTGTTGTTTTTGAGTGAGCAGCATTAACTTGTCTAGTAGTATTAACTGATACTAAGCCAGACTTCATTAGTACTGCTCTTGGAACCATGTTCTTTTTAGCACAGGGGTGAGTCTTTTTAGCAAAGTTTTGATGATTCACCCTTTGAGCATTGTTCCAAACAGGTTTTACCATCCTTTGATTTTGAAACTGTTTTTGATGGTAATTGCAATCAACTTGCAAATGATCAAAGCTTCCACACACATAACAGGCCTTATTAAACATCTCAAAATTGCTTCCTAGTTTTTGAGACATCATATTGTTCCAATTTCTTTGATTGCCTCTTGGACTGTGAGTGTTTTGCCTATGTTGCTCAACTTGTTTAACAGTTTTCCTAGTAGTTTTTTCTTGTTGTTTAGATTTGACAAACTCTTTCTTAACAATACTAGGCCTAACTGTTTTCTTTTCAATTTTAGGCTGAGACACATCCTCTTCCTCATCATCTGACACCCATTCTTCAATACATGGGGCATCATCATTCTTCCTAACTACCTTAGGCTCTTCTTCACTAGACATAGCTTTACAGTTCTCAACTACAGGCTTATTAACAAACTCATCTAAACCAATAAAAGACAAGTCAGGTGTTAGAGGCATGAAATTTCTTATGTAGGGAGGTGGAACTGCATTATAATTTTCATAGCCTAAACCTTTCTTGCAATTGTCAACTATCTGACACTCTATGAGCTTGTTTAAACTTTTAGATGCATGTTCAAATTTATCTACATTAAGTTGAATGCCATCTTTTTCTTTTTGAACTATGTCAAGCTTTTTCCTAAGCTCTCTAATAGTTATTTCTCCTATTTGAATTTCAAATTTTAAGCCCTTAATATTTTGTAAATAAATAGATTCGTTTGCTTTATAAACTTTAAGTTTTTCTTCCACATACTCTAAACCTGTCTTATAAGCTAGAACCATTAACTCAGATTTCTTTAAATCTTTTAATAGCTGATCATTTTGAGATTTAAGAAGTTTAACAGTTTCCAAACAAGATTTTGAACAAATAGAATCATTGGATACCTTTGAGTTAGGATTTGAAGATGAGAAAGCCATGAGTAAATAATTAGGCCCTTCCTTTGCCTAATCACTCCAGTCATATCCACCAAGACTATCACATGACACCAAAGCTGTAGAAGTAGATGTTTCCACATGCACACTCCTTCTTGAGCTTTCCTTGTTCTTGTTGTCTTGATTTCTTGGAGCTCTGCACTCCCTAGCAAAATGTCCCTTCTTGTGGCAGTTGTAGCACCCCACTTTGGACTTATCAAAACCAATAGTCTCATTGCCAATAACATTAAGCTTCCTTCCTTTATTCTTCAAAAACCTTCTTGCCCTCATAGTCAACATGGCCATTTGTCATCTCAAATCCATCTCTTCTATGTCATCTGGATGGATTTGTTACAAGTCCTCATGTATAAGTTGACGACTATTTGGTTGACTAGCAAAGAATGCACAAATAACAACATCACTCAAGTTATCAATATTTGTAAAGTTAGCAGCATTAACTTGAGTGCTAGCAGTAGAAACTCCATGAGCAGTATTAACTGCTTCATTAGTGTTGCTAGTGTTGTTATTTAAAGAGGACACAAAAGCCATGTTTTGTATGCTTGAACTTGAGCTAGACATCCCTTTAACTTCTGGTTCATACACCTTGAGGTTGTTGTAGAGATGATCTATGCTCATTGTGTCCAAATCAACTTTATTCCTCTACACAACAGCATGTGTGTTCCATTCAGGTGACAAACTTCTTAATAACTTTTGATTAACATCTTCATGTGAAAGCTTTTCATCCAAAAGCTCCAACTGACTCACAAGCTTTTGAATCCTATAAAAAGTTTGATCAAGCATCTCTGAGGTTGGAGCAGTGAAGTTTTCAAATTGCTGCTCTAAGAGATTCCTTTGAGTCTTTCTTGTAGTTGCATTCCCACCAAATCTCTTTTCAACAGCTTCTAGCAACTTCTTAGCATCCTTTATAGAGTTAAACTTTAACTAATGTTCATTAGGAATGCCCATCATTAAACTACTTCTAGCTTTCACCTCTAATATTCTTTGAGCCTTTTCTTCAGCAGATGTAAAAGGCATCACTGTCACAACACCTTCCATAATTGTTGTTTTTGGCAAGGTTGCACCATTCTCTATGACTTCCCACAGTGCATAGTCTATCATCTGGATATATTGTTCAATCCTCATCCTCCATATCTCATACTCACCAGGTTTGAGCATGGGAACTTTGGATACAACCACCATGTATGCAGAGTCTTGATCCATATCTTTTAGCAAAAGATCTTACGTATAAAAATAGGTTCTTCTCTTTCAAAGCTTCTTAACAAGCTCTAATACCACTTGTTGATCATACTTCAATAGATCGAATTCCTTAAGCTTGTTTAAGGATTAGTTGTATTAGTCTAACACAGCTATAGTAGAAACGTTGTTTGAATGTATTAAATATTATGCAAAATCTAATCTTTAATATTAAGAAGAATTATTAATGAAACAATAATTCAATGAACATACAATTTAACAAATAAGCGCCAATATTATTAATGATAATAATACAAATACTCTTAAAGTATTAGGGTTACAAATACCTTAAAGCTATGAATTATACGTCTAGTTATATTTTGTTTTTGGTACAGGTACTGGTACTGGGTTTGTGCATCAAACTCTATGCCCTAGGACTTCCTTTTATACACCAAGGAGTCCTAGTCGGCTTACAATACTTTCCTAAGTATTTAAAATCTTTTCTATAAACAACTAATACATATCATATAAGCAGTACTAACTAGCAGTATTAACTTGATATTCACTAGCAGTAGTAACTTTAAGCATATTTTCACTAGCAGCATTAACTTCAACTGAGCAGTCTTAACTTTGTACTAGCAGTAGTAACTACTTAGCATATTTTCTTTAAAGTTCATCAGTAGCACTAATATTCACTAGCAGTACTAACTGCGTACTAGCAATAGTAACCACTTAGCATATTTTTCTTTGAAGTCTCTGAGCGGTACTAACTCCAGCTGAGCAGCATTAACACAAACATGAGCAACAGTAATTCAAACAACATCAAGAAGACTTTTAATCCCAACAAACGTTACTTGTCCTATTTTTCACATTAGAATGTTTAAATTTAAAAAAAATTCAAGCATACTTTTGTGAAATTACTAGTTACATAACGTACACACATAACCCTTATTAGACATTGTGAGGATTCAGCCTTATCCGTTTTCAAATGTTTACCCAAATCCTATAAAAATATGAGCGTGCTGGTGATGTTGCAGACTTTAGAACCTGGCTTGGCATATTTATTCAAGACCACAATAATAAGTACTATGAATTTAGATGGAGTAACTTGTTTAAATTGGTAAATTTCTAGGATTACACCTAAAAAGCCTTTATATGCCGTTTTATTAACTAACTACACTTGTTAGTTAACCCCTGTATAAACCTTTTGTTTACTCTCATTTTAAGTGTAAGATACCCCTAGAAAAACCTGTAGAGCCAATCCTTTAGGATAACACAACCTATTTGTTTCGTTACACCTTTACACCTTAACCTACCTTGTTAGATTAAGTCCATTTATCAGTTGCTAGTTGCTTAATGTGTAAAGTATGTATTTCATGTGTCTTGTGTCATTTTCTATCTCTGGTATGGTTGGGAAATTTGCACATTGCAATAGAAATGTAGAAAGTAGTCAAAACTCATGTATTTTTACTACCATCATAATTATTGGTACGTCCGAAGAATGAAGAATCATGTAAGAAATTATTCGGAGTTACTATGATCGTGAAGATGGTGAAATTACACAGAGATTCGTAGTATAGTATTGGTTAAAAAAATCAAAAAAATTAGAAAAATCACAACAAAAAAGAGGAGGAAAGTTTGAAGATAGTCGGTTCGTTAAAGCTTAAACCGATGGAATTATTTGAAGGATCGATTTCGTTGATGCATGATTATAAATCGACGATGTAAAGTTTTGTATAAAGTGGTAGATATCGCCACTTGTCTTTGTAAAAGTATGTAAAGTATGGGATGATTGGGAGTTGATCGTTACGGGAACGCCAACTTAGGTTGTTGTTAGTGATCTATGATCAAGACGTTTTTTGGATATAGTTGTTCTTTAATCATGGTAATGGTCTGGAAGAAATATCTATCAACTTGTACCTTATCTGTAGGACTAATCTTCTTGTTTCGTAATTTTTATTTAACAACAATTTATTTCCCTTTCTTAATGATTAAACTTAGGTTTTACTCGAATGAGGATGTAATCGAGTCATGCATGTCTATTATGTCGTCACGGCCATGTATGTATGATTCAGCTACCTTGTTGTTTTTATTACTTTTGATGAAAGTTAGAAGATCCATACCCTATATCATTCTTTATCCTAACCCTTGGTTAAACTCGAATGAGGATGTGATCGAATCATGCATGTCTATTCCGTCGTTACGGACATGTATGTGTGATTCAGCTGCCTTGTTGGTGTTGTACTTTTGGTGAAAGATTGTTAGAATGATCAACCCTAAGCCTTATCATAAAAACCCAATTTGCCTTTATAAACTTGTTACTCCTTAGCTCTAGCGGTGGAGATGTGTATCCTTGCCAAGCCTATGATAGAATACTCGTCATGACCGATGTCACACCCTGTCATAGGCAGAAAAATGGAAGTTCAACGAAATGATCAATCACAACACAAGATACAAAATAGAGAAATCTAAAATGCATAAATGAATAGTATCATAATGACCATCAACCTCAATGAGACCTTGAGTGATGTCCCAGATCAAGAACATAGCACATAGTCGTCAATTATTACAAACTTAAGCCCACATAGGGGTCCATAAAATCTTATCTCGATCCTTAAGAAAACCAAATCCAAAGCGTACATCAAATGCAAGACTTTTCAATCATTAACATCACCTAAAAATGATACTCGAAAACGCCAACAATAATGTTGGTGAGCTCGTAGGTTTTGACTAAAAACCCAATCATTGTGCTAATATTTTCAATTAGTTGGACAATTGTGCTATATGACAGTGAATATATGCGAACAACCCATGACTTAAAAATGATACAAGCACCATATTCTAACAATCATTAACATCACCTAAAAATGATACTCGAAAACGTCAACAATAATGTTGGTGAGCTCGTAGGTTTTGACTCAAAACCCAATCGTTGTGCTAATATTTTCAATAAGTTGGACAATTGTGCTATATGACAGTGAATATATGAGAACAACCCATGACTTAGCATCCCCGCTAATCATGTACCAAGACCTATCATCCCCGCTAGTCTTATATCCAGCGCGTACCAACGCTCTTAGGGTCGCAACCCCGATGACATACCACACCTAAGGCCTACCAGCTGGAGCGATTAGGGCGAAGAAGCACATATAATGATCACACATCATAGCATACCAAATGCATGTTATTCACATAGCAGTCATAAGCACATAGATTGTCCCAAAAATGAAATCACGTTTTGCACAGTTTAGAAAACAGTTCAAAGCACATTTGAGTATCATTTTCCCCTAAAGTTACTTAGAATTTTTATTCACTTTAAAAATGTTTTTCTAATAACTTAGAGTATTTACTTGACATACTTCCATATTAGATCTCCCAAAAACACATTTGGACATTAACGGACGTGTCAGGACTCATTTTTCGACATTTCTCAAAAATTCTCTAGTCAACCACCTGGAACTTACATAGCATATTAGTATCCTCGAATAAAGCTTATTATACATAATAAACCTTAAAACGCTTCATATCTCATGAATTCACCAACGTCTACACAATAAAATATTCTAAATAACTGATAAAAGTCAAATAGTCAAAGGACTAAATTAGAATATTCAAAACACGAAAAGGGCAGGGGTTACATTCTACCCCCTTAAAAGAATTTCATCCCCAAAATTCAACTACTTATTAGCACTAAACAGGCGCGGATACTTAAGCTTCATCTTATCTTCACTTTCCCACGTGAATTCAGGTCCACATTTTGAATTACACCGAACCTTGACGATGGCAATTCTACTCCGCTTTAACTTGTTAAACTCTCGCTCTATGATTTCCACAGGCTCCTCTACAAAGTTCAACTTATCATCAGCTCGAATCTCATCTAAAGGCCCTTGCAGTGTTGGGTCAGCCAAACACTTCTTAAGGTTCGACACGTGGAACGTGTCATGAACACCATCTAACTCCTCAGGCAAATCCAACCTGTAGGCTACGGGGCCTACTTTCTTAATTATCTTAAAAGGACCAACAAACCTAGGTGCTAATTTCCATTTCTTCCCAAAGCGTACCACACCTTTCTAAGGAAACACTTTGAGCAAGACATAGTCACCTACACTAAACTCTAGAGGCTTCCTACTCTTATCAGCATAACATTTCTGATGATCACGCGTAGCCTTAAGTCTATCCTTAATTTGCTAGATCTTCTCAGTGGTTTCTAGCACTAACTCAAGTCCTATTAACTGACCTTCCCCAATCTCAGCCCACATAATTGGCGAACGACACTTTCTACCATACAATGCCTCAAATGGTGCACACCTCACACTAGAATGATAACTATTGTTATATGAAAGCTCAACTAATGGAAGATGAACATCCCAACTTCCCCCAAAGTCTAGGAGCACGCTCTAAGCATGTCTTCCAAGGTCTTAATAGTACGCTCACTCTGACCATCGGTCTAAGGGTGGTAATCCGTACTCATGTCTAACCGGGTTCCTAATGCCTCTTGCATTGACTGCCAAAACCTCAACGTGAACTGACTATCACAATCAGATATGATTGAGATTGGTACATCATACCTAGCAACAATCTCATTCAAGTATAGCCTAGATAACCTCTCTATCTTATAATCCTTACGCATAGGTAGAAAATGAGCAGACTTAGTCAATCGATCGCCTCTGATGCTCAGCCTTAACCTTTAAACAAGTCAAACACTTACTCACATATACGGCTATGTCCTTCTTCATACTCGGCCACCAATACCTATCCCTAAGGTCATAATATATCTTATTAGCTCCTGGGTGTACAGACTACTTCGACTTACAGGATTCATCCATTATCAGGGTTCTTACATCACCCTTCAAAGGTACCCATATTTGACCCAGGTAATACAATGATAATACATCTTATTCAGCTCCAGGTGACAGAGTGCTTCGACATATGCGCTTCTCCATTATCATGTTCTTCACCTCACCCTTCAAAGGTACCCATATTCGATCCAGGTAGTACAAAGTTCCATCACTTCTTTGTTTTATCATCTCATCTAAACCTTTCTGCAATACTGCAAACTCATCCATATCCTCTTTTTGAGCCGCTAGTATCCTATCTTTGATACTCGACTGAAGGATCATATTCATAGCTCTAACTCTCTTAGGCTTTACTCTTTCCTTCCTACTTAGGGCATCAGCCACCGCATTCGCCTTACCATGATGGTAGTGAATTTCACAGTCATAATCACTAAAAAACTCTATCTAGTGACGCTGTCGCATATTCAACTCTTTTTGACTAAATATATGCTAAAGACTCTTATGGTCTGTATAGATGAGACTCTTTGTCCCATACAGATAATGTCTCTAGATCTTAAGTGCAAACACAACCGCACCCAACTCTAAATTATGGGTAGTATAATTCTTGATCCTAGATGAGTTTAAAACGATCTTTACAGAAATAAAGGTGTTACTCTACCAGAAAAACCTTTGCCTACCCTTATCATATTTCCAAAAATCATTTTAGTGTGAGAGGGTGCAATATAAATTCTCTTATGAGTTGGCAGCCCATCAAGTTGTTGATCCAAAAATACTTGTACAAACCATGGATACATCAAAAATTTGCCAGACAAATTATCCAAGTTTCTAATCATACTATCAAAAATGAATTTTAAAAAGTTAAAATTTTAATATGTAGCTAAGCAGATAATGGCAGATGCCATAGTACTACTAAAATTATTCCATGCAGTAGTCTTTGGACTTAGACACTTTAAATAGTATGATTAAAAATATTTCCATTGGGGGAAAAGACTGGTTTATAAAAGGTTAGTTTTTGTGAAATTTTCTCATACCCCATCAATGTAAGTTGTAAACCCCCAAAATCGTGTCGCAGCGGAAGTATGTCCGGGGGAGTTACTTCATAATACACAGCGCTAGATACAAGAGAACGACCTCTAAATGTGTCGTTTGAAAAATAATTGTGTTTCCTTTGAAAATTGTATAAACATTTTGTCTCATAATTGCATCACCATGAAAAACTTGAATGTATAGACTCCAATGCACTTCAAGTAAGCCAAGTATCTATATCACCTGAGAAAAACATGCTTAAAATGGTCAACATAAAGTTGGTGAGTTCATAGGTTAGTTTAAATATGAATGTAAGTTTCAATGAATGTATTTGTCCACAGTACCATGTAAAAATCCTAAAGATTTATAAAGAATGCACGACACATTTTATGTCACCAAAAAAGATCAATCTTATCCCAAAGATTTATAAAGAATGCAGATCAATTTACATGTCACAAAGTACCTAATCTTATCCCACAAGATTTATAAAGAATGCTGACCAATTTAATGTCACCACATGTTTCAAGTATGTGTTGTTTTTTACCACTTTATATCAAGGCACGTAAATATCTATGTAAGTATCAAAAATGATTACAAATTACTCATAAAGTTCATGAAAAACTGATGCACTAATATAACAGTAAGAGTTTCATATGTAAGTATTGTAGGCCTTGTAGGCCCAACCAATCGTAATCCGACATGTTATAACGTTCGTTTGCCCAGTGATAGCTAATCACCCGAACGGGGATTGTCAATCCCGAATAGATCTATTTTATAGCATTCGCGTAGACAACATGCTATAACGTTCGTTTGCCCAGTGATAGCTAATCACCCGAACGAGGATCACACCCGAATAGATCTATTTCATAACATTCGCGCTCACCCTCCAAGTGATTTACAGTTCATGAAGCTGTGACGTAGACTTATATATACCCATCACAGGTGTCCCCTTCAAGAACACCCCGGGCAGTGATTTAAAGAATATATACTCCCATTACTGGTGTCCCATCCAAGAACACCCAGGCAGTAAAGTAAAAATATGTACTCCCATTACCGGTGTCCCCTCTAAGAACACCCGGGCAGTACCATTTTGTCTCGGTCTCAATCCGCTGAAGCTATCCGTAATCTTTTTCAAAGTAAAAATATAGCAATTCGTGACCAAAAATGAATCAAGTAATGTACCATAGCGAGCTAGGTAAATGAGTATGTAAACAATTTGTAATCAAACCATGTAATTGCATTTGTACCGCGCATGTTTTCCCCAAAATTATGTAAAACAGTAAAAATGGGGCTATAAACTCACAATATCTTTTAAAAACAATCACGTTGTTATAAGATAACCGAGTAAGTATAAGAGTTTGTAGACAAGCATGTATCCCCCTCGCGGGTTTATAAACATTTCAAAGATTGAAAAGCGAGGTTATGAAACTCACCTCGATGATGCAGAATGATTGACAGATAGGCATCTAATATGCACAAGCGAAGAGCGAAGCGGCTCGATCAAGAAGTTGCAACTAATCTTAACGCCTAGTCCCACTAGCCTAGGATAATGTATTTGGGTTTCCCGATGAATGGTTACATCAACGCGACACGTTGATAAAGATTTAGATTTAAAGTTGTAATAGTTTGGTGGTTGTTTAAATAATTAAATTGAAAAGTGAACGCAAAGTACGTAATATATTCTTTATATATTACATATGAAAAATAAAGTCTTATATAATTCATACCGTGAATTATGTAACAAAGACAACAATCCAAAGATTACTGAAATGTATATAATACCTTGCAGGTATTATATAATAAGTGTGAGTAGTTAATTAAACCAATTAGTTTGACACCAATTTAATTAATAAAAAGACTTTGAATAAAAGTAGACACATGTCTTAACGTTATGAATTAAATCAACCGGTGTTTGTAACAGTTTATAGCCATTATAAAATATAAAGTAATATTTTATAAATTATATTTCGTTTCTTCGACGGGTCGTGTCTAAAACAGTCTGTCTCATGTATATTCAAAGGATATTTTTTTTTATTTTTTTTTTTTATTTTTTTTTTTTTTATTTTTTCTTAGTTCGAGATCGGTTTATTGTATGATATAAATTATTATCTCTTTAAAATATAATTTAGTCCCTTTTATCCGTTTCTAAAATAATAGAAACTTAAGTAAAGCATTACTAAATATAAAAATTTATATAAGTTTTGCCATGACATTTCTGTTTATAAAACGTTTCCCATATACGCAAAACTCAACGTTTTCTATATTCGTAAAACTTAATGTTTTTCCACATTCCAAATAAAACGTGTTGCAATATCCTCATGTTTAAAATATATATATCTAAACTAAACCAAAATAATAATTACCATATTTATTTAACCTATTAGCCACCATTATATATATCCGGTTTTAATATTTATTAAAACTTTATGTTATTTTTATTTGTTGTTTCATATGAACCCAATGAACCCTTGTTGTTTCGCTAAACCAAACGCCCTTTTTGTTGTCTTCTCTAAACCCAAACGCACCCCTTGGTTCTTATGTTAACCCAAACGCACCCCTTGGTGTAAATCTGCTTAAACCAAACGCCCCTTTATCTTAAATCTGCCAAACCAAACACGCCCATTGCGTGTTTCTGCTATACCAAACGCACCCTTATTGGTTTTCCGCTCACCCAAACATAACCCTTATGATGTTTTCTTATGCCAAACGCACCCTATTCAATATTAATAAACAAAAACAACCACCCCTAGCGGCTGTCACTATACCAAACGCACCCTAATCTGTTGTAAACAGCCAACCGCACCCTAATGCAAGCCAAACGCAGCCTAGCTGCTGACCTGAATCTAAACGCACCCATTTCGGTGAAAACCAAACCCAACGCTCCCTATGGTGCATAACACAACCAAACGCGGCCCTTTTGTGCTTTCATAAAACAAATGCACCCTTTTCGGATGGTGGTGACTGCCAAACGCACCCTCGTGGTGGTGGCAGCCACCCAAACCCAACCCGAACGCACCTTAGGTGCTAATACCAAACCAGCCGCACCCCTTTTTGGGGTGGCTGTCCAAAACAAGCGCACCCTAGTCGGTGCGGTGAACAGTAACCGAACGCACCCCCTTGGTGCATATTAAAAAAAAACCAACCGGAACAAAACACCTTTGTGGCTGCGCCGCGGTGATGATGGCGGTGGCGTGGCAGGGCTGTCGTGGGACAGCAGCCGGAGGGGAGGGGAAAATGGCGCGTGGAGTGGAGGTGATGGAGGCATGGCAGCGACGTCGAGTGGTGGTGGTGTTATGGTGACAGCAGCGGCGGCTGCCATGGCGGCCGGATGAGGGATGGCGGCGCGTGGAGGCGCGTTGGGTATGGGGATCGGGTAGATCGAAGTGGGGGAAGTATTTTTGATATTGGCCGGAAAAGTCATCGGAAAAATTTTCCAGTGGTCGGCGACGGCGGCGGAGGTGGTGGCCGGCGGCGGGGCAGTGGTGGTGGCTGGCCGAATTTGGGGAGATGAGAGGGAGTGGTGAGAGGTGTATGTGTGTGTATATATGAAATGGAATGATATAAAAATTTTATATATAATAAAAGTTTTAAAGAAAGTGTTAAGGGCCAAGTAGTTGAGGGGTCAATTGTGTAATTTTTTTTATTATAGTTTTGATAAAAACGGTTCGGGACTCGTTTGAATGACTTAACGGATGATTCAAATCTCGAAACTTACGCCATTGTTTTCCAAATAATTTTTCTGATAAAAATGAGTATTTATTTGATAATATTTCATAAATATTTTTATAACATTTATAAAAATGTTCGTTATTTATTTAGTGAACCGGTTACGTCTCGTCCGAAATAAAAATAAAAATAAATTTCTAACCCATATATTCGCGTTATCAAGACGTGTTCGAGTAAAATGATGCTCATTTTTAAACATTTTTTTTATAAAAAATGTTAATAAATATAATTTAAAGTATTTTCCCGTTTCTTAAATCTTGCGAGGGCATTTTCAGTCCACTTTCTGTCGTTCTTCGGGGTCTCGGTCAAACTAAAAAGTTGTCTAGGATGTCGTTTTACATTATAAATAGCTTTAGGTCCAATAATGAAAACGTGATATAGCGTGGTCGTTTTTTGTTAAGTCCGCTTATAAATTACATATATTCTCGTTTCTTTTCAAATCATTTGAAACATAAATTTCGTAAGGGAAAGAAAATCAAAAAAACTAATAATTATAATTTAATTATTTAAATAATTTTCGGAAATTTACCGGTACGCGGTAATCACTTTCAGGTGACCGTAAAAAAGTCAAAAAGTCAAAAAGTAGGTCAACCCAAAATGTTCAAGGGTAAATCGTCATTCGAAATTTCAAATTCTCAGATGTTACACTAAGTTGTTATAAAAAATTGTGAGGAATTTGGTAAACAATCAACACCTTCCTCATTATGCTAGTTGAAGATCTTTCTAACAGATGCTTCAGTCTAATTACTCTTCTTGCTTCTCCGTGGGCATGTAACTGTACTTCCCCATTGATAGTTTTGACTTACCAGTTAGGACAGAACTGTTCAATGCAGAAATATAGTATAGTATGATTGATCGTTAATGCATACTTATACGGTGTGCATTCAAAATTATCCACAATTTGTTCAAAAAAAACCCTTCACTCTTGAGGGTTTCGACAAAATGCGACCATATTATGAGTATCAACAAACTTTAGAGTCGTCATTTATGTTGAGTTTTGATAATGGATGATAAATTGAGTTAGGGTTTGTAGTTAGAGGAGTATTTGAAAGAGTGAGTTAGATTAAGGATCGAATGAAACCCTTAATCGAAGTATTATGCGAAAATTACCCTCACAACATTAATTTCATCCAGCGTAGTAAGTTATGCCTAGCATCTTTACTTGAGTCACCAGATTAATCTCCAATTCCATTCCAAACAGATTTTCCATCATTAATTTAACACTTTTCTTTGCTTTTCCTGCAAAATGTTAGTCCAAAAACCAAGAAAACACAAGCCATAGCAATTTTCACAATTATCACAGTATTAATTTATACTACCAGTATTTAGGGATAACTAATAGTAGACCACTCAAAGTATTACGTTAACCAGCAGTTACTAATCTATCCATCACAGCCGGGAAACCTTTTAATGACAGAATAACAAATATTAATTATACCCAAAAACCCTTACAAAAACATTATACGCGATTAAAGACTCTTAATAGAACTTTCAGCATTCCATACTACAATCAATATTGAAATTCTACTTACATCAAAGCTTTTGTAACGCCAAAAAAAATCTGCAAATCATTCTTGTCAGTTGGATTTTACCATTGAATTCACTTTTCTTTTCATTGCAATCTATAAATAAAATGATTCTGATCTCTATATTGCTTTGTTTTTGAATGAAAAATAGGATTTTTAATTAATGCAATAGTACTGTTATTGTCAATAAAGATCTTTAGTATGCATTAAAAAAAAAAAAAAAAAAATATTTTTTTTTTTTTTTACTATAATCAAGTAGTTAATCTGAATCCAAGCACTTGTCACCACATGAAGCAGCCACATACTTAATTATGTTGTGGGAATTGCAACACTGTTACGATCTGCGTCTGAATAGATCTTGAACCGTTAGCTTGCAAGAGTTTGTTACTTTAGATAAATCCAAAGCAACAATAATGAAACACTGATTGAACACTATTGATTATGCGGAAACTAATCAACAATGCTAAGCAGAATAGTATTAAGTAAACACAAGAGATCTTCTATCAAACTCACACTTTATATTTTAACTTGAATCGTACTAGGTTACAAGCTATGATTGCTAATTGATCTCTATTGATCTATATCTATTAACTATGCCTAAGGTTCCTTTTATACACCAGGAAAACCCTAATGGGCTTTACAAAACGCGTGAGGAGATAATGCATATCTATTCCTAATTAACTCAATGCATATCTCCTAACAGCACTAATATTTATGCTAGATCACTAACTTACTATAACAACACTAACATATATTAGGCAGTACTAACAATGTAACTGGTTACTAACTATAACATCTAACAGTATAAAGGACTTCGATATTTTCTTCAATCGTTTCAGCATGCACTTAATCTTCATAGCAGCACCAATGTTAAACAGCAGCCAGTAAGTTGTAAAGTCTTCTAAACCAACAACCACCTGTCGTTTCTGCACTGCCATGATATTAATCTACTCAAGGAATTGACAACCTCCTGTTGTAGACTTCCTATCCAAGCTTGCTCCAGCATAATCACTATCAGTGTATACTACCAAATCAGAAGGAGAATCTTTTGGATACTAAAGGCCCAATTTTGGTTGTCCTTTTAAGTACCTAAAAATCCTTTTCACAGCATAAAGATGTGAAACCTTTGGATTGACTTGGTATCTAACACATGCACACACTGCAAACATGATGTCAGGTCTTAAAGATGTAAGATATATCAATGAACCAATTGTAGAATACAAGTAATCTTTGATGTATGAACCAAGAACTAGAAAGAGAAAGTGTGGAAGGAAGGATGTATTTTAGTAACAGATTCTAAAGAACATAAAAATGCATTAAGGTGAAAATGAGAATACAACCAACCAACACCCTCTCCAAGGCATGGAGAGGGTATTTATACTCCAAGTGTGGCCGGCCATGGGCCTTGTAAGGCTTTCCATGGGCCTTTGGGCCATATTAGCTTATAAATAAAACCACAAGGGCCAATCTTGCAATTTCCAAAAGTTATTTATAACTTGAAAGAGAGAAAAGAAACACAAGGACCAAATGTGCAAACTTCCCAAACTCCAACAGTTTTAACTGTCGAAGAAGTAGGCGGGAACCCCTTTTACTATTCATCGTCTCCCCCATTTTCACCCCATGGTAAAACAAGGGGCAAATCAAAATTAGAGGGTGCGTTGGTCAATTCAAGGAAGCTCAAGCACAAATGCAAGGACAAATTAGTCTAATCAAGGGGATACTTATCCTAGCTCAAGCTCAAAGGCCACGTAATCAAAGAAAGAAGCACAAATAATGGTGGGTTTTGTGCTAAACTCACTCACAAAACTAACACAAACGTCACATCAAAGAATGCCAGCCTGGCAATCCTCAGGTGTCCACAATTTGATCTTACGGCTACAAATGATGATCAATTGATTTGGGAAATGATTGGTTGAGATTAAAAGTTTGGAGAGCAAGGCTAGAGATCCTAGAAGCTTCAGCTTGGCACTATAAATAGGCCTCATTCTCACACACACCGGAGTCGTTCTTTTAATCTAGCTTTTACGTTTTTTTATCTAGTTTTTAATTTAGTCTAGCTTTGAATTTTTCTTAAATGTAATTTTCCTCTTTCAAGTAATGTAATCAGCTTCTTTAGTTAAATGAAATTCAGCTTTTAGTGTTTTAAATCTCGTTTTCTAAGCTCTCATTTAAAGTCATAAGCTCTCTTAATAAGTTGTCTCAATAAGCTAATATTAAGCTCTTTCAGTCTATAAGCTGAAATAGAGCTGTTTGAATTCAGTATTAACCTTATCTAAACCTTAAATCAGTTTAATCTTATATGGATCTTATTGAATTTGAGCTTTTGGAAGGGGATCTTACCTTGGAAGAGATCCCAAGGACTTATACCTTAGCTTATTAATAAGCTAAGGAGCTTGTAGCTGCCTTAATTGGTCCCTTTTGTTTAGCTAAAGGATTAAGTAAGTTTCTCTTTTCATTCTTCTCTAATTTCAGTTTTAATTGCTTAGTTTTTGCTTATATGCTTAATATTGCTTATATGCTTATTCCCTTTGCTTATTAGTGTTTAAATATCTCTTAAATTGCTTATTAGTTGTTTGTCCTTATCTGTTTTTGCTTAAATAGTTATAGATCATTAGTTGTTAATTTCTGTCATAAAAACTCATAAAATCCAAAAATATTAGTTTAAATAGTTTAGATCTTAGATTAAGGCTTATTCAGTTGTTTAATCATGATTATTAAGTTTGTTTTAAGCTAGTTTTTATCTGGTATTAGTTTTTGTGCATCAAATTTCTCTTAAAAAGCTTTTCTAAATCCTGTTAAAATGATAAAGGGGTGTTTGGTTTAGTGCAGTCTCAAAATTGCACTAGCAGTACTAACATAAGTTAGTACTGCTGAACCTTTACACTACCAGTACTAACTAAAAAGTTAGTACTGCCTTCACAAGTTAGTACTGTTAGCTTACATTTCAGTAGAATTAAGTTTAGCTTTAGCTTATTATAGATTTAATTTTAGTTTTAGTTTTCTAGCTTATTTCATTACTTATTACGTTTTCAAAAGTCAAATTGCATCAGCAGTACTTTCAAAAGTACTGCTGAATTTTCACACTAGCAGTACTAACCTCAGTTAGTACTGCTGTGTTCTCAGCTTAATTTAGAACAGTAATTTTAAGATTTAGCTTATCAAATTCAGTAGGATTTAAGTTTTAATATAGCTTAATTTGGTTTAAGTCTTAATTTGAAATTTCTAGCTCATTTACTTAGTTTAATTCAGCTGTCAAAAGTCATAAAAACCTGAAAATTCCAAAAACAGTAGGAACTTAAGTAGAGTCTAAATTTGTTAAATTAGCTTTTAAGTCTAGATTTTATAGCTCATTTAGATGGATAATTAGTAGATTAATAAGTTCTTTAAGTTTTAAAGTTTAGTTTAGCTTATTAAGGTTTTTTAGCTTACTTGGATTCTGTGTTACTTTGCTTATTTCCTGAGTTTGCTTATTTCTTTTGCTTGTTTCATGCTTAAATTTCAGGTAGTTAAATAGCTACTTACTAGCATAGTTTACTTTGCATTTTAGATAAGGCACATCATAAGTCTCCTAGATCACTTAACCTTTTAGAATTAACTTAATTTTGAGTATTTTAGTCTGTTTTAAAGTGAATAATAAGCTCAAAACCACACTTTCTGTAATCAGTTTAGCAATAACTCTTATTTAGCTTATTTGGAGATTTTTATTCCTAGTACTTTATAATTTGTACCCACTTAGGATCCTTTACAACTTTGCTTCTTTGAGTTTTTCATAATAAGCACTTTTCAAATTTCACCTTAATTCGGGCCTTAGCTTGTTATCGGGGTAGATTCTCAGGGTAGAAAGTGTAACTTTTCGACTTTAATTGTTTTTCAGTTAGTCCCTCCGTTAGTTTGTTAGTTTCCCCGTTAGTTTTTTCTTAGTTTTTGCACCATTAGCTTAGTTACGTGTTTAATTAAGTTCTTATTTTAAATTAGTATTTCAGGTTTGATGTTTAATTAGTTAATATTAAACTTTATAAAAGATTAAAATTAGGGCTTTTATTTTTAATAATTTTCTTCACTTTTCCTTAATTTAGTAAAATTTTAGTTTACATTTTTAGGGTAAAATCTTAGTCAATTTGCTTTATAGTTGCATTTCCGTATTTGTTTAATTGTTCAATTTAATTTAATTTCATATCTTACCAACCAAATTTCTTTGCTTTCATTCAAATCAGGATCCGAACTTAAAACTGGTTCAATTTCACTATTCATTGGGAAAACGACCGGGTTACCATGACATGCCGGTTTAATAAAACCGTAATTATATTATATTATATTATATTTTTGAGAGTGAATTTTATCAGGGAAACTTGGTAATCATCTTAATTTCACTCTATAAGGTTATATTTTAAATATATATTTTAGCGTGTGTATAAACAGCCAATCATTCCTCATCATCATGAAGAGAAAAATTATCGTTTGCAGGATGAGACATGATTATTTGATTTGGTGAAAATAAAAAGGTTTTGATCTATGTTCAATCTTGTGCAAAGTCCTTTAGTGGCTCCTGAATACCACTTGTAGGTCCTAATAAAACAGATCTGAATGGAGCCTTTATAGTCGCTTTGGATAAATCCAAAGATACTGTAAAGAGGACAATGACTGTGTTGATTATAAAGTATTAACCGGAATATCAATACTTATACAAGTCGAACACAAGTGAACAAATACTAAAAATTAGCTAATTACTATATACTATTTGATTGTGAATACTCAATCAACTGCTGTGTTTACAATACTATTCTATGGATTCATTTAAAATCTTAAGGAACCAAAACGCGTTAAGAGAAAATACTTATCTCTTCCAAAATTAACGCTAAGTGATAACAAATACTAATATTACAACAGACTTAAATGTCCGACCAAGAGTATTAACTTTAATATTGCCAGACTTCAGTAAAGCGTCAGACTTAACTGCTCTACCAGTACTTAACTTCTATAACTAACAGTACAAACTATTCAGCTATCATAACTAACTATAACTAACAGACTTAACTTTAATGACTAACAGTATTAAATCTGTTTACTGAACTTTCCTACACATTTTTGGACTATCAGCAATACATCACCCAATTGTTGGTTAATGTACTAAATAAGTCCTTCAGACTTTTATAAATAGAATTATTCTATCCCTAAAACAAGCTTTTGTATGTTCGAAACCCTACGTGTCCTCAGTGATAGCTGTGGGCGTGGTTCTTTCTTTGACTACCACATCAAAGTTAGCAAGATGGTATTTAAGTTTCTTCAAACTCGTATTAACCATGCTGACTTTTGGAAGTTCTTTAGGAACCTCAACATTGGTGGGTCTATCAGAAAGATCGGGTTATTCAGAGTGACTCGCAGAGTTATGCCCACCAAAAGGCTGTCTTCAGCAGATATTCAGTTTGTGGAATACACCAGTGTTTCAAAATCTTTATAAAGTTTATTAAGAGCAGCATAATCGATTGGTGTGGTATCAATTTGTTTTATCTTTTCTTGCATCATATTATCCTTATGTTTTAAAAGCATTTTTGAACGACTCTCTTCAGCAAGTGTTAGTCAGGGATCACAATAGGATTAGTTTTCTGAATTATATCACCAACATATAACATAGGTTCCAACTGCTGAGCTTTCTTCAGATAGAAAGATTTTGAAAACCTAGAGCTTGTTTAGTGGTAATAATCAAAGAAAACTGAGGTTTCGTCAACATGTGAACAGTTTGTGCAATTGATCTTTTTAAAAATGATATTATCTAGGTGTTTGATCTGCTTTTCTAAGGTTATTTCCCTATCAAGGTTTCTAGATTCTTCTTTCTTAAAATCATTTTTGAGAAGAGTAACCGTTTGCAATAAAGATTCCTTTTCTTTTAAATGTTCTAAAAGAGTTCGTTTAAGATGATCAATCTCTACAGACTGTGCACATGATTCCGAAACGTTATCTTGACTCTTTAAATCAACGTTTTGTCCTTCTTTCAACACTTTGACTTGTTCCTTATATCTTTCAAGCTCAGCAGTTAAAGTATCATTGACACTTTTATTTTCTAGATTCGTCTTGGTACAATGAACTACTTGGGTTTTTAGTTGTTCAATCACAGATAATATCAAATCATCTTGTTGTGCAGAAGAGTTAGAATTTTGAACAGCTACCTGTTGTGATTCAATCAGATACTGAGAATAAGGAATGATATTGCTATCACTGGTTATTTCAGTCTCTGAATGGTTCCGCAACGCTTTAACTGTTATCAGAAGACGTGCATGAGAGCTGCACAACTTGATTATTCCCTATCATAATATTACAATATCATGATATGTGTACCTCAGAAATGAGCGGCCTAACCATAGGTGAGATAAATTCGCCATGAGAGCAACTTTGGCAGTGTTAAGTTCATCACAATCAGAGTCATATGCATCCAAATCATCAGCTTGATAAGCAACATTGTGAGTTATGACAGTCTGTGTGGCTTGACCTTCTGGAATTCCTGGATCTGCCAAAAATGCGAGTTCCTCCTCATGTAAAATTTGACCACTTGCTTGAGCTTGAACCAACAACACTTTATCCTTAAACCACGAATCATCCCTTTTCCTCTTTGGTTTGTTGCACTGTTTGGACATGTGGCCTTCCCCTTTGCAGTTATAGCAGATAATTGTTCTTTGTTTTCCAGAATTGTTTCCACTTGCCCCCGAAGTGTAAGTCCTTAAAGTACCCGCAGCTACAGAAGTTTGTCTCCCCTGAATTGGTTGTAATGTTACTCTTCCATTATTAATGGTAGCTTGTTGCCTAGGGTTTGACGAGTTTCTCAGCTGGTTATTGGTAGTGGGATAACGGGAAGTGACGACAACAGTCAAAAACGACATCATTATTGATGGCAACAATAAGATCATCACATTTCTAGACATACTGGAACATTAACCTAATTCTTGTTGAGGAACTTTCAGATAGTTGACAACTGAGGGGGGATATTCTAATTGAGGTATAGATGATGATGGAGAATAAATGTTGTGGTGAATTGATGACTGATAATCATTGGATGGATAGATGATTGAAAGAGGTGTTGATGATTGATGAGTTGAGTATTATTGAGACTGATAAGGTAAGACCATACTGTAGGAGAACTGATATGATGAAACTCGTGGATGAAATTAAGTGTTTTGGTGTGAATTTAGATAGTTTTGATAAGGAACTGGGTCATCCCGATGAAGTTTGCAACCAAAGCAAGCGGGTCTGATTGCGTCATGCATAAACAACCTCATTTGCATGAAAATCATGTGTCCAAAAAAGCATGAAGCTGATCTATGTGGTTGTGTGCAAGTCACGAAACAGTTGACATCTGTCACAAATTTGCTCCATTCGAGGAGAAAGGTTATTCAAAACATGTGTTCACTTGAAATGTTCCAGTTTGTCATGTTGTAATGTTCTGTCATTGAGTAGCATTGAAAATCTCAATAAATTCATGAAGTGATTCCCCCATTTCTTATAAGCAAAACTTCTCGAATTTCATCATAAAGATCTTACACCCCTTTTCCTAAGTTTCGTCAACGAAGTTCCCTTGCATAGAAGTTGAATTCTTTTCCAAAGTTTCCTTGGCCCGACTTTATGATTGGTAACCAATCATAAACTTCTTGTGTAAATCCTTGAGAATGATATTTTTACCTTGACAACACAATCGACTTGAATTGCTTCCGTAGGAGATAACTCATAATATTTTTTTGGCCTTGTCACTCCATTTTCTTCAATTGAAGGCCAAATGAGTGGACCATTTTCAACGGATTCAAGGATCATTCGTCCATGTTGTCTATTCATCATGTATAACTCCATTATGCTTATTCCAAAGTCATACATATCCTTTTCCAACATAGGTAACGATTGTCGGCACCCGAAAGAATCGCTTTGTCAGCAAGAGTCGTCATTGAGAAATTTGTATGTTAAAAGATTACTTGGTTGATCGGACGATGGTAGAAAGAAATTGTGTTTAATTAAGTTGTCTTTTTAAGTGTTTTAATTCTTGAAACTACACGGGATTTTACAATTCTTGACAAAACCGGGAAAAACAAATAAGTGTTTCACGAGATTTCTATAAGTTCAAACGAAATAAAACCATTTTTCAATAAATAAAATGATCACTTTCAAAAAGTGGTGGTCTTTGCATAGATTGCCCTTCTAGATATTTATCCGAATTCATAGATCGATTCAAGCTTTAATGTACAATATACGTTAAAGATCTTGGGTGACCTTGGCTTCTGATACCAATTGTGGAAACTAGAAGGGGGGTGAATAGTTTTTACCGTTTTAAAATAAAACTTAGATTGTCAACTTATGTGAACTCAAAGAATATACCAATGTATATGATAAGCGATGCAAAAAGTAAAATAAACAATCTAAGAAAAATGTAACAAGTAAAGATAAGAAAGATCAAACCGATGACACAATGATTTATAGTGTTTCGTGTCACACCTCGCAATGACGATGACCTAGGTATATCCACTCATCTAATCACTAGTAAACCAAGGACGAATAAAACAAATTGAGCACCGGGACGGCGCTCTCTTAAGGAGGGAAGACTATAACAACCGTCAATTTTCGGAACATATTTAAATAATAAATCATATTTATTATTACATGTTTGTCGTTTGTAAAATTTATTTTTAAATTATTTGATTCGAAAACGAAAAAGGAAATAATTTAACTCCTAGAATTTATCAAAAACGAACCGCTAAATCACGTTTTCATTATTCGGACCCTAAAGCGATTTGATGTAAAACGACATTCCTGACAACTTTTTAGTTTTGCCCGAGACCCAGAAACGGGCAGAAAATGACCGAAATACACTCGCAAGATTTAGAAACGAGAAAATAATTAAATTATATTTAATTAACAGTTTTATTAAATAAAAATATTTAATAAATTTAGTCATCATTTTATTCGAAAACGTTTGTTGATAACGCGAATATATGGGTTAGAAATTTATTTTTATTTTTTTATTTCGGACGAGACGTAACCGGTTCACTAAATAAATAACGAACATTTTTATAAATGTTATAAAAATGATTATGAAATATTATCAAATAAATACTCATTTTTATCAGAAAAATGATTTGGAAAACAATGGCGCAAGTTTCGTGCGTTGAATCGTCCACTAAGTCGCTCAAACGAGTCCCGAATCGATATTATCAAAAGTATAATAAAAAGTTACACTTTTAACCCTCAACTATTATACACTTTCTAATTCATTTTAAAAGTTTTATATATAAACAAAATTTATAACTTTTATTTCATTTATTTACAAAATAATACACACACACACATTTATAAATCCTCTCTTCTTCTCCAAATATCCGGCCACCCCTCCCGCCGGCCGGCCGCCACCTTTTCCGGCCAACCACCGCCGGAAAACCTTTCCGGCGAATTTTCCGGCGAACCACAAAAATGATACAAAAGAGATAGATCAAGCCCGGATCTACCCGATCCACTATACCACGCGCCTCCACCTTTTTCCGGCGCCTCCCCTTACTCCGGCCAAACTCCGGCCACAGCCGCCAAACCACCATCAACATCAACTTCACACTCGTTGCCTCCACGCCACCTCCACCATCACAGCCACGTCACCACCACTACCACAACAATCACCACCCCGTCACCCTCACTGTCACCCCATCTCCCCCACACTCTCCCACCCGACATCATCGTCATCCCCTTCACGCCACCATTAACATCACCATCTCCCTCCACCGCCACTCCTGCTGCAGCCAACACCACCGCCACCACCTTCAAACTCCACCAGCCACCACTACCCTCACCATCTTCACCACCTCGTCACCCCCGTCTCCTCCGCACTAACCATCGCTGCCAACCGCCACCATCACCACTTTCGTGGCTCAGCCGCCACGAAACCACCGCCACCCATCGTCATCTACGTCACCACCGTGCTTACCGGCACCACAGCCCGTAGCCACCCTCACTGCCATCACTCACGACAGCCACCAAGAGCCACCACCGCGGCTGTCACAGCCGCGTACCACCACCACCTCCACCTTTGGATGGTTGGTTTACTTGTGAATTCATTTTTTTGTATTATTATTAATTTTAAAGGGGTGTTTGTTTTCTGGTTTTACAACCCGAAAAGGGTGTTTGGTTTAGTGGATAAACGCCCGTAAGGGTGTGTTTGGTTTGTGATTTTATGGCCCCAAAAGGGTGTTTGGATCTATGTTGTTACTGTAGCAGAGGGGTGTTTGTTTCTGTGGTTAACACACCTAAAAAGGGTGTTTGTTTAAGTGTATAACAGCCCATAAGGGCGTGTTTGGTTCGGCAGTTAACACCCGAACCGGGGTGTTTGGTTTTG
>BQNB010049030.1:0-14015 GCA_026074375.1 Tanacetum coccineum | reverse complement strand
ACTGTATTTTCCACATTCTTATGAGACTCATCAAACTTCCTTTTATTCGATTCATTCTTAGTCTTATCCACGTTAACACTTTCATTCATGTACTCTCTTTTAAATCTTGCAACATTAGCATGGAATTTCGATCGACCCACCCAAATCGTACATAAGTTATTTACCAATCTCTCCACATTAAAGACATTGATAAATCGAACAAATCCAAAACGCTTACCATCTTTTGTCCTCTTTGTTGGAATAAACGAATCGACCACGTGACCATATTGCTTACATGAGTGGAGTAGATCCTTAGCAGAGAAGGAGTCCGGGAAATTTGTAACAAAAATCGAAGTCGAAATTTTTGACACATCATCTTCTTTTGAACGAAAGCTACCAATCTTTGGATTGAAGGGAGGTCTATTAATCGAAAATAGCTAGGGTTTAATGGAGGCAGTGATTAATCGGAAACGGAAATGGAATCGATTTGAAGAGGAGAATAACAGATCTAAATTTTAATTACAACTCAATAAGTGGCAGACGCGTGAATTAATCATACTCATAGGTTACACACTTTTTAATAGATTTCGAAAAAGGCATCCACTTCGTATTAAACTCAAAAAGTATGTAAAGAAAATTTTCATTTTCCCAACTCTGACAAGCCTTGTCAGAGTTGGGAAAATGAAAATTTTCTTTACATACTTTTTGAGTTTAACCATTCACCTTAACTTAAAAGAATTGATTTGCACACTTATGGTTTTAATTGAGACATTTTATTTTATGCATAATATAATTGTAAAGTATTTATAGTGTACTTTATATACTTGTAAAGTGTCCTGATCGGAATAAAAATTAAGCAAATAACCTCCCTTAACTTAAGAATGTCCGCCCCGCAAAAGGCTACAAATCCTTGACGTGTATTACGAAAAATGTCCATTCGATAATTGGAGAAGACAAGTGTAGTCATATCTGGTTGCTTTCCCAAAAAATCATTTTAGGGGATGTTTGTTAGTCACTTTTTGAGCATAGGTTTAGGATCAGCGCTAAAATATGTAGTTTGGTTTGTGGGTTTGCCTACTAAATAGTAGAAAAAAGATCATCAAAAGTAAAAAGAGAGCACATAGATGGGTTTTTGTTAAAACCACTCTTTCACACACACTAATTAATATATCTCACTCTATCTCTCTCACACACGTATACATTTTTTTATTTTTAAATAATATTTAAATATTAAAACTTATTATTAAATTTATTAAAAAATATATAATTTCTCTCCCCTAAACCTATATCAAATCTAAATCCAATACTTAATCCAAATTCGAGTCCAACCCCACTTATAAACCAAACGCATCCTATATGTAAAGTTTTGACGTGGGTTTAACAAAAATAATAAGGGTCAATTTTTTTTTACAAAAGGGACAAGAAAAAGGCCAAATACAAATTGTTGAAAGATGTTGAGAAGGATACATTTTGCAATTTTTGTTATATAATAGGTACTTTTTTTTCTCTTTTAAGTCTCCAATTTTGATCCTTTTAATAAAACATATTAAAAGAGTGTATGCACTTTTTTACACATAGGTATGTGTCATGTGTGAATATTCACTTTTCTCCCTTAGAGCTCAAGGTACAGTGAGCCATGGACGAAAACGCCACCCCACGGCGCGAGAACCACACCCCGGGTGGCGTTTTTGTGCTTGGCGCCGTATTCCCCAGCCGAGATGGTCTCGGAAAACGCGAGATGCCATACCGCGCCACGCGTTTTCGGGTATTAATTTTTCTATTTTTTTATTTTAAAAAAATTACCCGTTGGGAACGGCATTTTTTAAAAAATAGCCGTTTTTGAGGGGTTTTTTGTAAATATTAAACCACTCTGTTCCCTATAAATACATATACAACTCCTATTTTTTATATATCACTTCCAAACATTATATTACCTTCAATTTTTATATATCTCTTCTTCTAATTTTACTAGATTCACGGATCAATTATGTATTGATGCAAACAATTGGATAAACGAATTCTTCCTCAACCTACAAAATTCTTCATCTTCGTCTAATCCGCCAACTCCGACATCCGCCAACTCAACCACCTCCCAAATGCCAACACGCCCCACTATACAAATCTCAAACCCGTTCTCCAACTTGCAAGTCCCGAGCCAAAACCCGTTTCTCAATTGTACTCCCGAGCAATTTCAACAATTTTGGTTATCACAAACCCAACAATCCCAATTTCCACCCCATTCGTCCCAACAACCACAATCCGACGCCGACGCCGACGTCGAAGCGGAAGCCGAGGACGAGGGCCCGTCACACAAACAAAACCGAAAAAAATCAATCGCCAAAAAACAAGCTCGGGACAAACACCCTCGGGAAACTAAAACCGATCGGTCGTATTGGACCCAAGAGGAGGAAAAACTTTTGGCGAAATGTTTCATCGAAATATCCGAAGATCCAAAAAATGGGAGTGACCAATCGAGGGATACTTTTTGGTACAAAATTCTCGCCATCTACAACCAACAAGCCGAAGAACAAGGTTTTAAGACACGAAATAAAAATATGTTGACGGGTAAGTGGACGCCGATGAATCGTGAAATTGGCAAGTTTAACGCGATTTACGACCAAACCGACCTTTTAAGTGGCGAAAATGATGAAAATTTGTATACCCGGGTACTCACTTTGTTTCGTGGTCATACGAAAAGTAAGTTTCGACATAGGAGTGCTTGGCTTTTTTTGAAAGATAAATATAAGTGGCAAAACCCCGAGTCGACACAAGCACGAAGAACCCGAGGACGGGTAACCGAAGAAGACCCCGACATGTTTGGACCCGATGCTATACCGCGTCCATCCGGGGCTCCACGAAAGTCAAAATCTCAACGTTCCTCGGGTAGCTCATTCGCCACTTCCGGTTCATCGAAAACACAAATAACCGAATTGATGCAACAACAAATAATGTTGGACCGTGAAGCGAAAAAAGAAGCAATGGATCGCGAGCTAGCGGCTAGGCTCGCGATTTGCGATATTCAAAAACGAAACGAAGACTTGAAGATTCTTGCTTTCGACACTACCGGGATGAATCCGGAGGACGCGGCGAGGATCCAGGCTTTGAAAGACAAGGCTCGGGCTACATATTTTAGTTAAATTGTTGTCGTATTTTTTTTTAATTTAAGTTTATGTATTTTCTTTTATTTAAGTTTATGTATTTTTTTTATTTAAGTTTATGTAATGTTTTTTTTAGTTAATGAAAATTAAAATTTAAGTTTATAAGTTTTTTTTATATATAAATGAAAAAAAATAAAAGTGGGAAAAATGAGGTCCCCATAACACCAAAAATTATGGTGTTGACTAGGGAGGGTGTTTTTGATGTTATGAGGTGTTTTGATGTTATGAAAGAAAATGAGTGAGGTGGCACCACTTTTTGGCATAGCCGCACACCTAGTGCTCTTATATTTATGTGTAGCCAGACAAGTCTACTAAGTCCACAACACATAAAAAATAACAAGTCTTCCATTCCTCTAAACATTAGTATTTCTTCAAGTTATACTCGACATGTTTCTGGTAACATGGGACAACATCAAATGAAGAAGGGTCAAGACTCGTGTAACAAGATGTTTAAAAAGAGTGTTATGGTGTTATTCATTGGATTATTAGCATTGGCATACCAAAACACGTACCATCCTCCACCATTGATCTGTGGATCGCCCGGTGGTCCGCCTATTACTGGACCTCGTGTTGTTCTTAGAGATGGTAGACATCTTGCTTATAACGAATACGGGGTATCGAGAAACATTGCCAAGTATAAAATTGTGTTTGCTCATGGATTTGGCTCTAGTCGCTTTGACGCATCAGTTTATCATCCGGTAATTATGGCTCACTAGATACTATTGATATAGATATTTAGTAAGTTATTGCGTTTTGATACAACATATTAACAACATTTTCTAGGTGTTTGGAATTGCCTGATAAGAGCATTCACAATGGTGAAGCTTTTCAATAGCTTTATAAAATGACAAGTCATAAACTTATAAAGTTTTTGATAGTATAAACCTCATACCACTGTGTATAAACGGTTTACAACAATATGAAATGTTCAAACATAACACATGCATTAAATTATGAATAGGTTTAGGATCTTGGACCTCTTCATGCCACATAAATATAAACTTTAAGCTCACTGTGGTTGAAACAAAAGATAAACATTTTAATGAGTTTTAAACCTTTTCATAAACCTCCTCCTAAGTTTTGTACATTTGCTTACAAAGAAAGATGTCCAGTTTTGACCAAAATATTACGTACTGTAATTAGTTTATGTTTATTTTGATAGATGAATAAGCTTAAAGTTAATTTTTTTTAACTTTAATTATACAACTTTCTTTCAATGTTCAATTTTGACAAAAGTTCTTTCAATGTTCAATTTCTTATACTCGTAAATTGAAACTATAATACATTTTGATGAAATGTAACAAGTGAATACACGATACTTATGTGGTAATCTAAGGAGTAATTATTTATTATTCACAAAGAAATATACTCCCTATTTTAAATAAACAATTTGAAACTGCTTATTCCAGAAATGAGCTTGAAATTATGGTTAGATTTACTGAAAATATTTACTAATGTTGTTGGAAAGTGTTTGAGGTAACTTAAGATATGCATGGTGACATTCGACCAGGACCAGGTTATGGAGGATGATCCGGATCAAAACGTTCTACGATCAAGCAGGTTAGCAATTGGATATAGGAAGTCTAGTGATAAACTGGAACTTGGTTCTAAATTTTATGTCATTGGATACTCCATGGGTCAACAAGGAGCCTGGGGCAGCCTTAAGTACATCCCACATAGGTATGTTCACTACTGACCACCCATTAGTTTAAAGTTACAACTATTTCCTACGAAATTTAGCAACTGTTGCTAAAACATTACAATGCGATAGATGTTCATTTTCTAGTGATTAGTAGTTTAGAATTTTTTTTCGTCTAATAGGTTTAAGTGGCTGTGGCATTGGTAGCACCAGTTTGGTACTTACTGGTGGTCTAGTTTTTTGCTAACTTATCGATTGCTGGCTACATGTTACAGCCCCTTCAAGATCAATGGGCAGTCGGGTTGTCAACTTTAGTGCCCAGTGGTTGTCTATTGGTGGAACACTAAAAAATTGTTTCCTGCTCTAGTGTTATTAGGGAGGAAAGCCTAATTTTTCACCTTCTGACTGGGAGCTCTTGGCAAAAAGTCGTGGTGAAGGGTCACCAACATCATTGCAAAAGGTGAAACTCAATCCATTTTTAAACTCTACAGTAACGATTAAGGGTACCAATTTCATCTTAGTTACCTAGAAATGGGCTTATTCAGGTTATATTTGATCTCTAATGGGTCAAAACTTGGTAGGAGTGGAACGGGTCAAATGGGTCGGAAGTGACTCAAAACGTTCATTAAATGCTTACAAGCTTTTGAATCGCGTTAGTTAATTATGAAAAAGATAGTTTAGTTTGCTAATCATAGTTAATACCAAAAAAAAAAAAATGCTTTTTTTAAGTTTCGAACAAAGAGAAACTAATGGGTGTGGTCAGCTTCTATTCGATCTAATGCGTCCATTATCTTTTGAACCCGTTTCTTTATACCAGCCACAGCTGCCCATCTTTGGTGCTATTAGCTTAAAATTCAAGGTAACCATATTTCTTTTGTTTATGTTTTTTCTTTAAATTTTCGTGTAATATATGCTCAGTACAAAAAAAAGTACGTCTGTATTTTATACAAATCACTGTTGTTTTTATGCATGGGAGTTAAATTGAGATGATTACCGTGAACAGGCTTACATAACACAACAAGGACTAGCAGAGTCAATTCTCAGGGACATGAAAGTCGGGTTTGCGAAATGGGAATTTGATCCAATGGAAATAAAGAACCCTTTCCCGAACAATGAGGGTAGTGTTCATTTATGGCACGGGGATGATGATGGGCTTGTACCCGTGAGTTTACAAAGATATATAGCTAAACGACTACCATATATTCACTACCATGAGCTACCCAGTGTTGGTCATTTGCTACCAAATTATGATGGTATGAAAGAAGCCATTCTAAAGTCACTTCTGCTTGGGGAATATTGATACTGTCAATGTTTTAGACATAACTTCCTATGCTTTTATATCCTGCAATCTGTCGAAGTATTGTTTTGTTGTTACTTTTAGAGTGATTGTAACTTAAGATAGCTAAGTTAAATCACTCTTCATGTAATATGATGTATGTTTAAAGAGTTTATAGCAAGATTACTTAAAATAGTTTAAACAAAATAACACAACAAAGTTTTTAACAATTAGATTCTTATTATAAATGATGTTAAAAAAAAAAGATTCTTATTATAAATGAATAAAAGAATTTATTATGATTGTTTGCGGAATAATAATTAAAGTTGAATGACAAAGTATAGTAATCTCCTCACTATCTTAAACATTAATCATAGTATGTGTCTAATTAAGAATTATGCTAACACGCTGAATGAGTTCAGTGACATAGTTCTTGAAGGAGTAAATGCTCTCGTAAATATGTATCAAATTAATTGTACGAGGTGAGCATTTACTCTTTTACTGTTAGAATACGGTAGTTGGATTTATGCAACTAAGAAGTGCGTGAGCCTATTGGGGACACACACGTTAAGACACGAAGAGTACGTTTATTGTATAATATACTTCACGAATGTTTTAAATAACCGTTAATTACTGTTATTGGTTTATAACTAACTTAACGGGTATTTAAATATATAAACCAAAGGGACTAAAATTGACAAAACCCGAACCATATGGGAGTCCTATGTAGGCCGGCCATATTAGGGTTCTAGTAGGTTTTGGAATCAATTATTAGTAGATAAGGAAGATGTGTTGTGATAAGGAAAGAATTAGAAGTTTTCTAGTTTATCTAGATCTAGGGTTTGGTGCCTATATAAATACTTACCCCTGGCCTCATTATTCATTGATTCACAACACATAGAAAAAATCAATTGGTGCTTTTTGCCTCTCCTTCATTCTCAACCGAATATCCCTTTATAGGGTATTCGGTTATTATTCTTCCCCCTTACTCGATTTCGATTAAAACCCTAAAGGGTTTTTGGTGCAGTTGGATCTCCACAAATTCGACGAGTTAAACCTACTTTTAGGTTTCGGTTTATGGTTCTCCCTAGTTGACAACGAACTACAACCCTAATTAGGGTCTTTCGGTTTCATTGGGTATTTTCTTTACCAATTACGGTAAAAACCCTAACTAATAGTTTTATAATTTTTGGTTACTACCTAAAACTTGTGTTGTGGTTTTTCGGTTCAGAAACTATGGTTTACACTTGATGTTTGAAAGACGTTGACACTTGGTGTTTGAGATACGTGAAGTAAAGACTAGCATTGTTGCGTACTTGTTCGACGTGTCGTGTATGCAACCATAGAGGTGATAATTTAATCATTCAAGTTTTCAAGATCAAGATTCTCGTTTATTGACTTTTGTTATTAAACATAAATGTTAGTGTTTCTTACTTTATTTGTGTGTTAATCCTTAATATCAAACTAGATCCATCCGATGCGTACTCGTAGTAAATGGTTTACCTAGTTGTTAAATTCCAACAGTGGCATCACGAGTCAACCTCGTTTGGTGTTATGGGTTACACACTTATAAAACACGCTAGATCCGCATAAGAAAACTTTTATTTATTGTTTTGACCTAAAATTATGGCAATAATATGCAATTCTTGCCATAAAGAATAAATAAAACCTAGAATCTTGATATTATTACTAGTTAATATAGATTAAAAGGAAAAGATCTAAAATTAAAAGTTAATTAAGTTTTCTCTTTTTCTATTCTTTTTCCGGCCTTAAGACTCACGCAATCATACTATATGATGCATGTGGCGATCTAGGTACTAAGCTGAAAACCTAGTGAGAGTCTTTTGGTTCTCCGGTTGGGGAAGACTCGTTATGAGGACTCGGAGTATTATTTGATTTACTGCTTTCGATATAGAGTCTGTCTTTACCTCATCCCCTCTTTATGTCTGTTTATGTGCTTATATGTTAATATTCCATGTGACTTGATACTATATGCAAAAGATTTTGAGATTATAAACGGACTAATACTTATATGAAACGTGTTTTAATTAAATCATGATTCTTATGAAACTTATCGAGGTGTGGAAAATATATTCGAAGAATCCGGCGATAAGTTAAACTTGAAATTTGATTTAATTTTGTCTGATTAAATTACACAAATAATTATTATTCCTTATGACCTGCTATGTGTTATGTATAAAAATCGTTTTTGATAAAGTAATACGGACATTAAACTATGAAACTTGTTTTATTATAACTTGGTTAGATTTTTGAAGTCTTATGTGTCAACTGGGTTCGGCTTACATCCGATAATCATGGCCTATAAGGTTTCCCACGACGAGACTTAAAAATATAAATCAACTTATAATCCGATTAAAATTTTAAAGTTTTTATGCTTTTATCATATGATGAATCGCTACTGTATCATGGCTTTATTGACCATGGCTTTAGTGGACTTCTAGGGTTAAATTGATCTTTAATCTTTTTCTCGCGCCACTACATGCTTCGGCATATGAGGCAATTATTGGAAGAACTTGTGTCTTCGAACACATGCAGAAGTACAATATAGGGTTTGATCAATTTGTAATGTTTCCCGCAATATTAGCACGCCTAAAAACATAAAAAGTTAACAAAATTGTTTTTCTTAAACTTGTGTTACAAAGATGTTTTGCATGCTTCTTTGTACACCATTTTGGCACATATTTTTATAAACTTATGTGTATACCCCTATGTGAAATTTTAAGTCTATGCCAACTAAACTAAAAACACGTGCACTTGGTTTGACCTCTCTAGTCAGACCTTAGGGCCTTTCCAACCCATGGCAAAAAAATTTATAGGTCAAATCTATGTCAATTTTTGCAAGTTCTTTTTTTGGTGGACTTAAATCGAGTTACTTGGTCAGACCTTGGACCCGAGGCATAAGATGAGACAAAACATGTATATGACATTACTATAGGTGTTACTAATGTCACGTGTCTCATAAATCTAAGAGTTGCATTTAAATGCAATTAACGCACGTCGCTTACCTCTTGCCCTACTTGTTTACACGCTGGTCAGACCTCCGGTAATAAGTGGGAGGTCAAGTTGGATCTTAGTGTTATTAGTAATTAATTGGGTAGTTAATTCTTTTATGGTTTTTATTATCAGAAAATACTAAAATGGGAAACTTTCCTTGTTATGATCAATTTGTTATTGTAACTTTATTTCGTAAACAATAGTTTGTTTTCTTAAAATAGATCTAAATTGTCTCTTCTTCCCTTGGGTAAGAAGAGTGAGACTTACTCCTATCTCTTCTCCTTGCTTGACAAAACTAAGATAGGATTACTTTTAAAATTTTCTCATTACATTTTTTAACGTACTTACAAATCTTTCAGTAACCTCTTTTCGTTATGTTTTATTTAAAGATTAATTTTTTTGTGTAACTAGAAAACATTTTGTCTATAGCTACATAAATAATTACTATCTTCTACACTGGCAAGATGATGTATGAGTTTTTAAATGTTACATAAGAGGATTATCATAAACCGCTAATAGTATAAAGAAAATTACTACGGCAGGTCTTCTAGGTTATTTTTTTCTTGGATCTTTGTTTCCTATATTTGCTAAACATCATTTGTGGCTAGGCAGACGGATAATTTAAAGAGGTATTGCATGCTTATTATGTTTCAAGTTAATAAAGCATGAATTGGCTGGTCCCTTATCTACTAAGTGTACTTTTATATACTTTGTTTAATACCTAAGTACATTGCTACTTGTAGGCATTCTAAGAGAGTAGGAAAGTAAATAAATCGCTATTTGCTTTCTACTGGTGATGTAACACTTACAATGTTGACAAAACCAGTGGTAGCTTTGCGTTTTATTACTAAAAAATATTCATGTAATGTTGTCAAATTCAGTGGGAGCTACAAGATTTATTCCTTGTTAGTTGCCCATATTTATTTCTAGTTTGCTTTAAAATAATTCATTACTTTCCGAATATGAACTACCGTAGTTTTAAGAAAGATTGCATTTTATTTTAAAGATAACACGTTGCCTTTCTGATGTTGCTTTCCGAAACGTTATCTATTGAATAATAATCCAAAATTCCTTATTAAACGTTATGGTTCAGAATCTATTTGTATTATCTGACACTATCATATTGTTTATACAATCGAGCGATTGTCGTATTGTTTGTCTACAGTAAATAATGTTGTACCATACACAAGTGGGAGAAATCTTAAGTGTGTACAAGGAACAACATATAACAATATGATTATTGGTTTCTCTTGATCGCCTTACCCCAACCCGCAGGTAAAAAGCTTAATTAATTCTACTAGACTTAAACAACAAGATGTTTGTTGCCATATACATTTAAATGTCTAGATATAATGTACAGTACTTCAACATCTTTGAATACTGCCTAGTCAACTTTAATTATGGTTAATTATATAATCATAATTATGAAGTATGAAATTAACTTGAAATTACTATTGTTCATAATTTGAGTGCTCATTAGGTATGTTTGATCTTATAATTGGTTTTTAAGATTTTAAAGGGGTGTTTGGCACAAGCAGTTTTAACATAGTTAAGACAGCTTGGGCTGTTGTTGATTCTTTAATAAGTTTTGATAAGCTCTAAGTTAGTCTTGAAGTTAGTTTTTATAAGCTTAAAGGTAGTTTTGTTAAGTTTAGAGTTTGTTTTATAAATTTTCCAAGTCTGTCAATCATTAGGGATGACAAATTGCTTATTTGATTAATTTTTCAAAAGTTAGTATGAGTTATAGTTTTCTGAGTCCAAATGAGTTTATATGGCATCAATATGCATCTGTCTCAAGTTTATAATCTGTGGTTAACCTTTTAAGTATTCTTAATCAAAAAATGTCAAGTAGTATAGTTTCTTAGTGTATGCTTAAAAGCCTCTTATTGCAGATCTTTAGAAGGTTGAAACTAGTTTAACTTTGATAATTTTTTTTAAAATTAGCTTATTATAATATGAAGTCAATCTGTTTTGAGTTTCTAGTGTGTCAAACTAGCTTTTGAGTTTTAAGTCTTGTCTGCAAGTAGTCATTTTAATCATCAAAAAGTTCAAAAATATTAGTATACACTGTCATTTCCAATTGCCTTTTCCAGCTTATTCTTTCAGTTAATTATTCAATTTTCAGCTTATTTAGTTTATTTGGGTATCATTTAAAATCTATTTTCAGTTTTTAAAGTCTTTTTAGTGCTTATTAGTCCTTAGTTCTTAGCTTAAAATTTGTGTCAAAATCCTTTTAAGTCTAATTTTAAAGTCTGCTGTTTTAAGTGTCTTCTTTTTATGATTTTCAGCTTAATAAGTTAGCTTATTTTTGTTCCTATATGATCATTAGGTCATAGTGTTCATCTGTTTTTAGCTTGTAGCTTATTTCTGTTGCTTATTAATCCTCTAAGTTAGCTTAAATTCATTTAGTTTTGAAAAGCCAATCTGTCATCTTTAAACAGCTTTTTCTAGCTTAATTTTAAAAAGTCCTTTTATTAAAGTTGTTTATTTAAGCTTATATTTTAGCTTTTTCAAAAAGAAAATAAAAAATAAAAAGTTTTAACAAAAAGGTAAGGTCCAGGACTCGAACCTGCGACCTCCTCTCACATACACAATGCCTTTACCATCTGCCCTAGGGTCTTTTTCATTTATATGCATGCATCATTTAATTGTTATAGTCTTTTTAGTTTTTAAGCTTATTTAGCTTATTCGCTTTTTAACAGTTTATTCGGTCTAGCTTATTTTTCCGTTTTATTTTTCTAAAGTTTTAAATAGTTAAAAGTATTTTTCTTAAAATTTTCAGATTTTTATAAATTAGTTTAATATTTTAATAATATTTTTAGATTAAATTAGCTTTAAATTCATAAAGAATAAAATAAAAGTCTAAAAAAATATAATTTCTTTTTCAAAAATTATTTTTATTCATTTAGGACTTTTAGATTTGGAATTTACATTTTTAGGGTTAAAATTTGATAATTTAGGTTTTTAGTCGCGTTTTTAAATTTCGGTTATCGTTTTAATGCTTAATATTTTGATTGTGCCTTTTTAGATTAGCGTGCCTTTAATTTACTTTCCCCTTTGCGTTATTAGATTTAGAAACCAAAATCAAATCTTTAATGATATTCAAGCTCGATTCCCGACATCACCGTAAATTTCTATTCACCTCTCACCGAGGAGAACGATACCCGTGTTGATTTCATATTATTCTTTCCTAAGAGTAATTTGTAAGATACTTTGCTTACGTATATGTATTCTTATTATATTATATATATTTGAGGGTTATTTGTTTGATAACGTATTTAGACGTTTATCAACGCTTCATCTAGATATTAAAAGATTTAAAATAGATGACACGGTGAGACTCCACAATGTAATTGCCTTCAAAAGAAACTTACTAACGATCACCTGAAATGCATGAGAAAACGGGTCAACTATGAAAATAGTTGGTGAGTACACGGGTTTATAAAAATATGGTAAAAACCCATTCATAAATAAGTCTCATGGCAAGAGTCCTGTAAATATATCCTATTACAAGTCCCGCCCATACAAGACTTGTAATAAAATACATTCACCTACACTTCCATGATAAAGGATAAATCTCAAAATATCATTTATAAAAGAATACGTTATGGCCAGAGTCATATAAATTTTATCCCATACAAGTCCGGCCCATACAAGACTTGTATCGTATAAATTCACACACAATGCCATAACATATAGATATGCCAAATAGAAGAAAGTCTAAATGTTCAAAGCCACTTGGTTAATATTAAAGTAGAAAGTCCAAGTAAAATGCACACGCAATAAATATAGTGTCAAAGAACAAATGAATGACTTCCCCTATATATAAATATTTTGCAATTTCGGAACAGTGGAACGAGAGGTTGGCCGACCTCAAATAGCGCTACCCATAATATTTACACTCCTGTTCGGTGGAACGCAACAAGTACGTATAATTGAGTAAGAACAGGAACCCAATCAAGGGGGACTTAGACAGGTGGGGAAAGAACAGGATCCCAAACACCTAACACTATATCCATGAATCCTACGTATTCAAGCATAATACGCAAGTATTGTTTTAATAAAAATAATATTAACCAAATCTTACATATTATAAAATAATATGCGTAGTCTGACAATGTACAAATCATATGTATATCATAAGATAATACGCAAAGCTCAATTTCATAAAGTCACGCGTATATAAAACAATATGCAAGGTCATAATATGACAAATGATAGATTTAAAATCGGTTTATAGTATGAAAAAATCCCCAAAATAGAAAACGGTAAACGGGGATCTTACGAATATACTCAAAAGTACTTATCAAGTTCAAAAGATGTTTAAATAGTCTAATATAGTTCAACAATGTTCGTAAAATAGTACTAATCATGCATTTCACCCTAAAACATATAAAAACATTTAAAGAGAGGGGCCGTGAACTCACCTTAAAAGGTAGTATACGAGTGTGAGAACGACGTTAACCAAGAAACGATCTAGGAACCCAATGAATGCATGCCTCTACAATTGACCTATAAAAAGAATATGACACTTATTAGACTCCCAACGATATGCTCAGACTCGATGAAAAATATTGCTAAAGTCAAAATACTAGTTTCGTCGTTAAATACACTTTATGCTTATTGTCTCAAAAACTAAAAATTGTCCCAAATTTTTAAGTCGTAATGGACAACCAAATTACCAAATTAAACTTGCCCACTGCTCAAGCACTTCAAATATATCAAAATACAGTGTCTTAGGTATCTCCTAGGGTTTTCGCGGATTCTATAAAAGTCTTTTACCCAATCTAATCGACCCGACTCCGAAAATGGTCAAATCTGGACATATAAAAGTATTTTAATGATCAAAGGGTCTAAATAAAGGTTATTTGAGTTAGTCCAATGGGAGACTCTAAATAATCCTTAAAAGTGTCTCTCATATCAGTTTTAAGGATAGATTCATCATTGT
>BQNB010049029.1:0-42243 GCA_026074375.1 Tanacetum coccineum | reverse complement strand
ATATATGCCAAACCAGATTTTGGTGGAAAAATTAAATGATGATGCTTTATGGGAGGTTTATGAGCAATATGATGCAAAGGGTTCGTCGTCAAAACTGAATGAAGGTGAAGATTCAAAAGAAAAGATACCTAGTGGTGGTGATCAAAGTGACAAGAAAGATTATAATAAGTTGATTAATGCTGAAGAGAATGACGCCGATGATGATCAAAGTGATAAGGATTCAGATGAGGAAAGTAAGAGCAGTGGCAGCAAAGATGGAATACAGAAAGGGTATGGGGTGGGTGTAGTTTATCCTAAAATTAAGCCTTTCCCGAGCGCGCTCCGTGAACTTGTAATATCCACCTATCATGGAATGCCACATGAACCGTCACATGCGGATGACGGAGCAAGTGAAACATATTTTATGTACGGGGCTTCAAATGAACATGTAGCAATATTCAAGCCCAGGGATGGAGAGGCAAAGGGTTCTGTTGTACCGGGGGGTGGGATCAGGAAAGGAACTATTACAGGTGTTGATCACTTTATGGATCGGCATCGTTATGTGAATTACACGTATGAAAAACACTTGTAGTTAAAATAGAATTTGTTTTTCCACGTGTTTAGGAGTTAGATACTTACTGAGCCCCTCGTTGGGTTGATCAGATGTTTGCATGACCGTGCCCAAATTGTAGTTAAGATGATTCTTTTTACATTTGATAATCTAGATCAATACAAAAACGAGAAACAGAATCGTTAAATTATGGAATGACTTTGATCCATATCCATATTTAACACCGTATCTGAAACAAAAGGATGAATTAACTTAAACCATTGATACATGGAAGTTTAACGAAACTACACTCAGGTATTTCTGGGAGCATTGATAATGTTGCTAGACGCTTGTCAATGTTAGTATGTTATATACTATGACGATGACTTTCGCAAGTGGGAGCTGTTAGGAAGTGCTCATGTCATTAGAATACTTATACGGCTATAAATACATGAGTCTATGGGGGTCACACACTTATACACATAGATATTACTCTATTAGTATATATAATAATATAAGTATATATTTATTATATATATTAATGGCCCAACGGTTATACTTAACGGTCGTTAATTGTTTGTATTACGAACTATAACCGTTAGCCCTCTAATTATTATGTAAATGTACATAAGTAATTAAATAGACAAAATATCAAACATGAAGGGGTGTTTTGTGCCTATAGGGGTCTGGCCTAGGGCTAAGGGAGGGAATGAATGGGCTTTGATGACTTTGGCCTTAAGTTATCTAGTTTTAGGATGCCCTAATTCTAACACTAAATAAACAAGGTCCCTAAGCCTCATTCAAGCATCCCATCTATAACAACCCGCAATTTTCCAGTATGCAACGTAACTTACATAACTAAAGTAAAAAAAGCTCACGCAACTACCTATGCCAATTCTATCTACGTTTATATCAAGTAAATGTCTTAATATGTCAAGTCAATATTCTAATATCCACTTTGTCATGTACGTTATCTATTTAACGTACCATTTATAACGTAGATTATAAAATGAACTTTATTCGTTAACGTTTATATCAAAACCCAAATTATATACAGTTTACATACAATATCAATGTACAAGTTTATAAAGCATGTGTACAAGTAATCAATGCATAAAATTTGAAATACAATTTCCCTCTAAGTCAATGTATAAGTCCTTAATGCTTAATATACAATATGTTAATGCACAAATTCAAAATAGGCATTTTCCCACCAATTTCTTTTGAGATTTTGTACAAACTATCTGACACAAGTTACAAGCTCATTAAGCACAACATTTAAACACATTTTCCCTCCTTAATCCTAACCCTATCTCGGCTTAAAACTAAAAACCCTAAACCAAAAGCAAACTCGATACCCTTGTTTCATTTTAAACCTATTTCAAACCAAGCTAGTTCTCACCACTATATTGCTAAGCACCTCCATCACCTACTTGTCTATGAAAAACACCTCCATGTAAGACTACTTGTCCAACCACCTTGCTCACCAAGCAAGACAAACCCCCCCTCGTCACCCTTTAGGATCAGCCGCACCCCCTCACTACCTACACCATCATCCTAGCAAACCTTGGCCCCCAAGTATTACTCCTTTGCACCCACTCCAAGTTTCTTTGGCCACAACACCTCAAAACTTGGCCACTACTCTCTCTATTGGAGCACTATATAAACACGCAATAACATCACACACCTTTCAATTCAACCACTCAAACTTCCATACAACTTCAAAAGAATGATCTAACCAAGCCATAGAAGATTAAGAAGGAAGTAATACCCACAAGAAGCAAGATACACTAAGAAAAGATCCTTGATTTACAATTGTCGGGTCTCATTTGCTCATAGACTCGATCCATTTCACCATCTTTGATCCCATTCATGTACTTGTAAGTCTCTAAGCTCGTTCCATAAGCTCTTGCATAATTATAGATCATGTTTAAGCTTTGTTTTAATTCCTTGATCAAGCTAAATCGTTTGTTTGGTTTTTCTAAATCAAACCATGCCCTAAACGCACCCTAAAACCCTAAAAAGCTCATTTTGTGTACATTAACCAAGCTAAAACCATAACTCATAATAAGCTATATCTATTAAGCTCCTTATCAGTTCTTTAGCTGGAAACTAATCTTAAAGCTAAACCCAGAACTTTTAATCTTTTAGAAACCACAAAAACGAAACTCCGTTTTTAAAATTGTAAGCTCCAAGCCATTTCAATAGCTAAATACTCGTAAAAGATACTATTATTACTGTATAGTAAATAAGCTATAAGCTGCAAATCCATTTCTAAATTAAAAATATCAATATTATGGTTTTTGGACTTGACTCGCAAAAGGTTTCATGCAAAGGGGTATATATTGCAAATTATAAAACTTTATAACTTTTGGGCCAAAAATGTAATTATTCTAAAGTTAAACTTTAGGGGTTTATTTTCTCATACTTGAAAGTTAAAGGTTTAAAGATTTTAAAAGTTATAATATAAAGGATTAAACTTGTAAAAATATATAAAAATCAAGGGTATATTTTGCCATTTTTGCATTCTTAAGAAATATAAAATATAATATTTTTATATTAATTACAAAAATATATAAATTCATAGAAATTATTAATCATCGATCGACGCATTATAAATCAATTACGTTATATATTTAACGTAATTTATCATCGACTAGCTTTTGAAGAAACTTAAAATCTTATCGTATCACATTACTAGGGAATTTCATGTGAAGGGTTCCATTTGGGTATTTGTTTTGACGAGTTTGCTGGGTTTACGATTTAAAGTGCCCTGGCTCCTCAAACAATACTACATGGCCTCTGGATTATGATAGCCCGAACAGTGATACAATATTTCCACAAATATTAAATGATATTACATTAAAACTTTATGAAGTTTTGAAATATAAACAATCAAACTAAGACTTGACATATTACCTCAGGTTGCGTGTTGAAGCCGGTTTACTTTAAATTGATATACTGAACCTCCCCGCCCGGGCAGATAACATCGTACTACCATACGGATGCATTTCACTTGATATACTTTTGCCATCAATCAGATTTCCTGTGTTAAGGTGAGTTTGTAGTCTTGCTTTTAAATCTTTTGAATACTTTATAAACCCGCGAGGGGGATACATGCTTAAACCATGAATGCAAGTGTTTTTCTAACTGTATGCTATCCAGATATATTGTTGCCTAAGTACCTTCCAGTGCCACTATTTCCATATCATGAACCATTAATTACTTGCGAGTAAACGCAAATATTGTGGATAGATCTATTGGGGGTGATGACTCCCGTTGGTGTACCCGTTCATGGGGTAGCCAAACGCACTATATTTGACTTAATGGGTAACCTTGGCCAGTTACCTTTCCATTGGGGATATTTGTTCCTCAACCATGGTCATACGGTGATTTCCATGTTAACGTATATTTTCCATGATAATTGTATTCGTTGCAATTATTACCATTATGATGACTTGTATTCAAACTATTTATCATAAACCTATGAATTTCACTCAACCATTGTGTTGACTTTTTAAGCATGTTTATCCCAGGTAATTGAACAACTTATGGCACGGAGTGGCTTTAGACTTGAGGACATCCAACTGTTATCATTCAATCATATGCTTTTCATGTAGATTTTGGGACCTCCTTTTGTAAAACTCTGATATTATTGAATGATAACTAAATATTCCAAAACGTCTCTTTACGAGTCGTTTTCTATGATTGTGACTGTTGATTCATGAAGTAATACCCCAAAACTTAGCTTTCGCTGCTATGTTAAAAATGGGGGTGTTACAGATTGGTATCAGAGCTCATGGTTATAGAGAACAAGGGTAAAACCTAAACTATAACTACTTTTTCCATCCAAGAAAGTCCTCCGTGCAACAGCAGTTTCCAGAATAGTATGTGTAAGAAATTTCCATGGTAGATAATACACTACTATTATATTATATATAAATAACTTATGTTATTTCCACTGGGTTGTTATATAGTCATGTCTTCCCCCCCCATCCTATTATTATCCTATCTAATTCCGATGTGGAGGATGCTCTTTCCTTTACAAATGCTCCTGACTATACTCCGGCTTTATCGGACTATTCTCCGGCTTCACCAGGAAGCACTTCTTTTAACACTTCGGAAAGATTTAACTAAGAATCTTTTATCCCATTAGTATTCTCACCTTTCCACGATATAGAGGTCATGATTGTTTACCCTATGATCTATATTATGACTACTTATTATCTCCATCTACATCATTAGGATCAACATCACCGGTTAAGTCAACTACACCATCTCTAGATTATTCCTTTAAAAAGTCTATCTCCCACACTGAGCTATCTAATTCCGTGAAGTTCATGATGGATTATTCCATGAACACTAGAAAACAAATTAGTCTCCAAGAAACCAAGTGAATCATAGTAATTCAGAGTAGCACAGCGGAAGCATAGTAGGCCCATAACCCACAACTTCCACCAACGTGATATCAAAGGATGTATATTACAATACTGTAGGAATTCTTATTTGGTATTATCTTATGACTCACCCGGATTTTAACTTCAACCTAAAGTTACATAATATAAAGTGAATCATTTTGACAATGTTTATTTTTAAACTTTAAGCATTTTAAGAAGAAACATGTGATATCATTCTTATTTCGTAGAATGGCTCCCAAAAGAAGATCAACATCTGCAGCATCAACATCTGAAACACCAGCTATGACTCAGGCTGCCATCCGACAACTGATTGCTGATGGTGTAGCTGCAGCCCTGGAAGCACAAGCTGCTACTATGGCTAATACTGATAGAAACACCGGACAAAACGGAACTCCGGTAACAAGAACAGGTAACTACAAAGGGTTTATAAGTTGTCAACCTTTTTACTACAAAGTGACATTTGCTACTAGTACTCTAACCAATGACGCCTTGTCCTGGTGGAATGCATATGCCCAACCTATTGGAATAGAACAAGCCAACAAGATCACCTGGACCGAATTAAAAAGGCTCTTGACCAATAAGTATTGCCCTCGAACTGAAGTCAAGAAAATGGAAGATGAATTTTACGGTCTCAATGTAAAAGGAAATGATCTCAAGACCTACATTAGAATATTCTAGGAATTAGCCATTTTATGCCCAAACATAGTACCAAACACCGAGAAACTTATGGAAGCTTTCATCGAGGGACTGCCCTAAAGCATTGAAGGAAACGTTACTGCTTCAAAACCTCAGACTCTGGAGGAAGCCACCAACATAGCTCAAAGACTAATGGACCAAATTGTAACACCCCCCAAAATCTGGTAACGCAACGGAATAGTAACATTGGGGTGCTACTTCAGGGCACATAACACAAGTCATAGAAAACGACCTTAAAAGAGACGTTTAATAAAATGTCACATTCAATTTAATAAAAATGTTAGAGTTACACAGGTCTCGCTTGTAGTATGTATTAGAAAACATTGTCAACAATGTTATTTTAAGGTAATCAAGTTAATAAGCGTTCAAAAATTTTCAATCCTGCGCGACTCGAATGCGCCCAATGCTCACTAGCAAATAGATAACCTGAGAACAAATACACGCCAAAAACGTTCAAAATATAATGTTGGTGTATTCATAGGTTTAAGTAAAAACAGTATTGAAATTATTTACGAAATATTTTCAAAAGAAAACTAGCGTTACAGCATTTCAAAGTATATTTTTGAAAAATCAAGTATGTAATTTTAATAATTCGTAATGTTCAGTAGTGGACAAAGAAGAAGTATTGGTGGACTAAGTAGTATTCCGAAGTCAAAACATGTAATGTAGACAAGTGAACAAATTCAACCATGTCTCTTATGTATATATTATTGCACTAAGCTCATGACCCCAGAATCCTTAACAAGTTTGTGCACCAAAGTATAGATGTTTGCCCACAACCTAAAAGTACTCCCAATGTTAAATGACTGATCAAAATAGTGACCCAAGGAAAGGTGGGGATCTGTCAGTCCCGATAGATCTTCCACAACAATCGCGCTTATACTATTGCCAATTAACGGTTCATGATAAGTAGGGACTTATGGCAAATATAGTGACTACTTAGACAATAATATTCAGGCAGTAAATTGGATAGCAGACAATTTAGATAAAACCCTTGTTTTTGTTCCAATAGTAAAAACATAAGAATGTGGTCGAAATTTACGGTTTCAAATATAGGTATCGACGATCTCAAACATGTAGTAACAAACAAATCAAAATTTAGTAAAAATGTGTAATGTAACGCTTACGTATAGAATCTCTATAAGTTTATGTATAAAACGAGCTCGTATTCTCACCCGAAAACTGTTATGAAAACCATAATAAGAGGAAAAAAGGTGGGGCTATGAACTCCACATTGATCAACGATTCATGATCAAATAAACCGAAATACAAACGAAGCTAGAACGATCTCGGATCACGACTATAATTATGTCGCACAATTAACAATACGTACAAAATACTAGCAACGATCGCCGTACATCGTTACGTCGAAACATATATATTTTTATATATAGCATACATACTTTATTGTGATGAAGAAATACCACTTGCGCGTTCTAAACTTTAACACGTTACTATATTTTATATATATTACTTTTTTTCTTCCAATATATTATATATTTCATTTTATTGAAATAATTTTTATTTTCGGTAAGTTTCTATTTTTAGAAATTCGACTACGAGGCCTCAAATGTAATTACTTTACGATAATATATTATTCGATATTATTTCTGATACATCGGAATCATCACCTTCATAGTTCGTTAACATTTACTAATGGCCTTGTGACTTTTACGTTTGACTTTTTAATTAAAAACTTCATTTATTTTCTAAGTCTGACCCGACAAAAACGACCCACCTAAATCACCTTTTTTTCACGACTCGGGTTCTTAAGCAAATTCTTGTGAAAAGATATCCGAACAACTTTTTAGTTTTAGCGAGACTGAACTCGACAGAAAATAACCAAAATGCACTTACGAGAATCTGCTGGTGAAATCTTTATATATATTTTTATAAGAATTACTGAAGTTGGAATTTTATTTTGGACCCGTTATATCTTATCATTTTCACGAATATTTGGACCAAAAAAGAGGTTTTATGTAAAAGTTATTCTATGAACTCACAAAGTATTGAAAGGTAATTGTACTGTAGTAAAATATACAAGTTTGTAAACGAGCATGTATTCCCCTCGCGGGTTTATAAAACATTAAAAAGATTGAAATGCGAGACTATGAACTCACCTTGATCAACGATCACGATTGAATAAGCCAAATAAATCACAAACGAAGCAGTAACGATCTTGATCACGACCTATAATTACGTCGCTTGATTACAATACGTACAAAATACGAGCAACGATGCGTACATCGTTACGACGAAAACATATATATATATTTATATATGCATACATACTTATATGTGATGAGAAATCCACTTGCGCGTTCTAAACCTTAACACTTAGTATATTTTATATATACTATTTCATTCTTAGAATCGACCAATGGCCTCAAAAGTAATTACTTACGATAATATATTATTCGATATTATTTTATAAATCGAAATCATCTTCATAGTTAGTTAACGTTTACTAATGTCCTTGTTGATTTTTACGTTTGACTTTTTAATAAAATACATTTATTTTCTAAGTCTGACCCGACCAAAACGACCCACTAAGTCACCTTTTCACGACTCGGGTTCTAAAGCAAATTTATGTGAAACGATATTCCGAACAACTTTTTAGTTTTAGCCGAGACCTGAAACTCGACAGAAAATGACCAAAATGCCCTTTCGAGAATCTGCTGAAACTATATATATATTTTTATAAAAATACAGAAGTTTGACTTTCAATTTTGACCCGTTATATCTCATTTTCACGACTTTGACCAAAAAGGGATTTTATGTAAAACGGCAATCCGAACAACTTTCGTGTTTCGCCGGAAAGCCGAAACGGACCCGAAAGTGCTCAAAACGTCAAATTACTAAACCTGACAGATTTATTATATACTTCAAATGACCCATTTTTTACTAAAGTGTATATATCGATCTAGCTCCAGTTTCTTCGTTATTGGGAGTTAGAAGTCCCATTTTATATCAAAACGTCCGTCTAGGAAAGCTTTATTATATTTCATAAACAAAAATCCAACTTTTAAAAATCTCGAACCCCGAAACATAGGTACTGTTTTCTGGTCAAAACGACCCGATACAAAATGCGTTAAAACTAGTTTTCGACCCAAAAACTCATCAAAAATGCATCCAATATACCTTATAATTTCATTATAATCCTACTTTAATATCAATATCACAATATACTAACGCCGCAAGTTCCAATCGATTTCATCACATATAAAAAAAATCGAATCAATGAACGAAACAATCGAAATAATAATAGAAGGAAGGCTCACAAAGCTATACGGAGCAAAGTCGGAAAAATAAAAGAGTTCGTCTCGTCCCTTTCGAGTCTTAGCCGCGGCTCACATCCAAACAAACCAAACCAAACCAAACCCAAATTTAACAAGAACACCCTAACTTGTTTAAACCTTGCAAATGTTTAACAAGCCTTCAAATCTTCTTAGTATGTCTTAGAAATGATGTAAGTATCTTTGTAAATGTGTTAAATAAAATTTTGTATGGTTGGTTCTTGGATTTAAAATGGGACGTGGGTATGCAAATGGAAAAAGAGAGAATGGTTTTGATTGTTGGTAAAGGAAATACTTGTATGTTTTATTTCTTGTGAAGTGTAAGTAATACATGTAATACTAGCTAGCAATTAACAAAGACCATAAGGTCTTATGGTCCAATGGGGGGCGGAAATTTTTGCACAAAATAAGGGTGACTAGTTAGTCTTACTAACTTTGCAATGTACATCTACTAGCTCATAAATTCTTATGCCCCTTTGTCATGTAATAGTAGGGATTAGTTCCTTGTAATGAGGAATGTGTTGGCTTGATATTTACTTGCAATATATCTTGGTAAAAAGAAAAGAAGTGTAAGTATCATGTAAAATAGATAAGTTGTAAGTAAATGGTAAAGATGTATACTTGCAAAATGAGTAAGTCTTACTTATTTATTTTAAATGGGGCGTCCCATTTGGTATGTATGGTTAAAGTTTTAAAAACTTTGATCATTAGAAATAAAAATGGTTATTTGTTGAAGCGTAGAAAAATTTTAGGTGTTCCGAGAATGTCTAAACGTAATTTATTGCAAAACGTAAACGCTTTACGTAACCGATAAAAATAAAATAGAAAAAGTTAATTATTACTTTCGAAAAAAATGCTTTTATCGTTTGTATAATGTTATCGTATAAGTAGGTCAATCGTCTTGTAAAATAATATTTATAAATTTAAAACTCATATAAATATTATATAAATGATTCTAAAATGTTTCGCTAAAATTTTTATTAAAACGAACCAACACTATTCATGTCAGGAAATAGTGTGTAAAAATCATATTTCTCTTGTTTTATTCGTTAAATGAAAAAAAAATTAGCTTACGCGATTTAATTATGTAATAAGAATTAAAAGTAGACGCGCACGAGGCTAAAAAAAATATATAGTGGAATAATGACGAAATAAATGACGTCATAAAATGACCTGAAAATACTGAATGTTACAGTCTCCTCCGGTTAGATGAGCCTTGTCCTCAAGGCTCAGGTTGCAACACCTGAAGAAGGTACGGGTTCAGAGAAGAGATGCGGAAATTTCTTCCGGATTTGTGTTGATGAAGAAGTGTAGGTTTTAAGGTGACTATTCTCAGCATGACATGGTCTTTCCTGAATGCATAGGTAATCAGTCTATGCACCAAATATACATAGGTGATTAGGCTATGTATATCTGAGGGCCAACGATGCAATGCTCCTTTTCGTCAAAATAGTGTAACGTATGAAATTGTATCAAATAGTTTTATAACGAAATGAATTAGTCAATAAAGTAAACGTGAAGTAGCTCATAGGGTGACAACAAAATGGTTTATAGGTTGACATCGGGATTGTTTGTAAAGCGATAGGTCATAACAAGTATAAAGAATATCCGAACGAACACAGAAGCAGTCAAAGAAAAAGAACGTAAAGAATTATTCAATCAACAAAATGAACGTAAAGAGTCGTGTTCTAAAGGTAGTGCTCCAAGGTGATACGTATGAGGTGACAAGTTAATTGTCGTACTCCCATCAACTGGAAGGCTTCAAAATGATGGATTACGAAACAACATGTGCGATTCAAAATCATAAGAAGAGTATTCGAACTCGGAGACTAATGGTAAAGTAACTAATAGAATTTACAAAATATGCCGAATTTTCGATATCATCAAAAGAGAATAAAGTAAAGTCGCGTAAATGATAGAAGTTAATCGTAAGAGATCAAAAAAAAAATTTAAGCCCATATGCATAGGTATCCTAATATAATACCAATATCAACGCTCAAGGGAGTAAATGAGAAATCAGGAAGTACACGAAAATCAGAGTGATCAATATTTATATAACAAACCGATATAAGGTAAATAGTAAGACGTCATATGATAGACGTAAGAGAACGAAATCATAGTCTAGTATTAAATGTTCATTATCCACGTAATAGTAGTAGAGATGCAAAAGAGAGCTTATAAGGAATCAGGGAGCATGCGTGCGCGGATATCGGACAATGGTGAAAGACTCTTAAAATTTTCGAAAAACGGTTATAGTTTAGGTTTTGAAAACGACCTAGTTCTCTATAACCAGTGCTCTGATACCATCTGTAACACCCCCCAAAATCTGGTAACGCAGCGGAATAGTAACATTGGGGTGCTACTTCAGGGCACATAACACAAGTCACAGAAAACGACCTCAAAATAGACGTTTAATAAAATGTCACATTCAATTTAATAAAAATGTCAGAGTTACACAGGTCTCACTTGTAATGTATTAGAAAACAACAGACTGATATAAGAAAATAGTAAGACGTCATATGATAGATGTAAGAGAACGAAATTATAGTCTAGTATTATATACTCATTATCCATGTAATAGTAGTAGGGATACAAAAGAGAGCATACAGTTACCTTGGAGAACCTACCTTTAGAACACGACTCTTATCCATCTAATTATATATTATTGCACTAAGCTCATTATCCATCTAATTATATATTATTGCACTAAGCTCATGACCCCGAAGCCTTAACTGTCTGTCTGCCCTAAATAGGTAGGGTGTCTGCCAAAACAGCCTACAGTTCTCTAAATGTTAAATGCACCATGATCAACTTGTACCATAGAAATTCCGTGGGGATTGTTAGTCCCCAGATAATCTGATCCACATCACTACGCTCACTATAATACAATTGACAGTTCATGATATTAGGGACTTAGATGGCACTGTGGTAACTTAGGCATAAATCAAGGCAATATAATCTGGATAGCAACATTTAAAACACATGTGTCCGATTAAAACAATCATGTTGTTTAAATTCACGAGATTTCAAATATAGGGTATTCAACGATCTCAAATCATATAGTAAACAAATCCAAGCTCTGGTAAAATAGTCATGTAATGCTTGATGTAGTTAGAAATCAATAAGTTTACTAGAAAATACGAGCATGTATCCCCCTCGCGGGTTTATAAAACATTCAAAAGATTGAAATGCGAGGCTATGAACTCACTAAGTCTTTGAAAAGTAATCACATTGTTATAAATAAACGAGTATGTAAAAGAGTTTGTAAACAAGCATGTATCCCCCTCGCGGGTTTATAAAACATTCAAAAGATTAAAATGCGAGGCTATGAACTCACTAAGTCTTTGAAAAGTAATCACATTGTTATAAATAAAGGCGGGATGTCATGATCCGCGAGACGTTATTGTGTCAAAACAAGCATGTATCCCCCTCGCAGGGTTTATAAAACATCAAAGATTGAAATGTGAGGCTATGAACCAACCTTAGAGTGAAGTGAAGATAGGTCGAGGAATGAATAAACCTCACGAAATAATCCCGAAAGCAACCTAAGTAGATATCGGTCGTATAAGTACTAAGTACTAATAACATATATAATTCAATATAGCTCAATCACCATCTAATCGTTTTAGTGAAATTGTAGTTATAAAGATAAAACGTTTATAATAGCCTCTTTAGTAAAAACGAAATAACTTTCGCGTTTTAAGCCTGATTTTGATGTTACTTATGCCCATGCTTTCGTATTAAGACGAGTTATCATAATTTGACATTTTCAAAATTTGGACCTACTGGTGAACAGTAACTTTTACTGTTCACAACAGACCATTTAAAAAATTATTTTATATTTTTTGTTTTCCGTAAACATCGTAAACGTCGTATTTTATTCGTTATAGCTTCGTTTTTAGCGATTCTTTCGAGCACGTCTTCGTTTTTAAAAGTTCTATCATATTAATGATGTTTTCAAAATAAATGTTCTCTGAGAGTGAACATGATGCAACTTATTTATAACCGCGCCCGGGATTAACACACACGACGTACGCAAACGTGTTTATGATTGGCCGTGTAGGAATCTGTTATATTCGATTTATAAATCGAGGGATTTAGTCGGGAGTTATAGCTTACCTTTTGAGGGGAAACGTCGCGTGATACCGTACAGAGGTCTTTAAGCAAAATACAATATGGCTGTTACCATACACGAACCAAAACAACCCCTTTGAAATCAATGTGTATACTTGTTTATTTGAGTTGTTTTATATACTTTTTAGCCTAATAAAATACCACAAGTTTTCCACAACCTTTTATATCATATGCCATACATACGAAATAGATATATAAAAAAAAGAGGGCTCACAAAGCTATACGAAGCAAAATCGAAAAACAAAAGAGTTCGCCTCGTCCCTCTCGAATCCTAGCCGCGGCTCACACCCAACAAATCAAACCAAACCCAAATTTCTTAACAAAATGCTAGCTTTCTTCTTGTATATAACCCTTACAAACTCTTAAGTAAACCTTCAAAACACCTTTAGAATGCCTTGAATATGATGTGCGAATGTGTGTAAATGTGGTAACTAAAAGTGTGTGAATTGTTTATGTAAGTTGGGTTTGTGCCGTGGGTGAGGAGAAAGAAACAAGAGATTTTGTGTTGATTTTTGGTAAAGAAAAAAATGTGTTGCATGTTATCTCTTCTAGTATGCATGTATAAGTATTTAATAAGTTAGTCAAAGTTTCTTATAGAAAGCCTTAAAACATGTGGAGTAAATCATGGAAGTATTGGTCAAATTTATAATCATGCACTAGGTAATAAGTTCCTAGTGTTTGTACAAGTTTTTTTTTTAGTTGGTATGTCGTGTGCTACACATTTCCATCCGAATTTTATGGGGAAAAAGAACTAGTTGATTTTTTTTATCTCTTAGATATTATCTAGTGTAACTTGAATTTATAAGTTGGTAACTTTAAATATAAAGGTATGACTTTGTAATTTGTATGACTTGGTTTATTTATTTTATGTAGAATTCGGCTATGATGATTATCATGGGTAAAAATTTTATAAACTTTGAGCATTGGATATAAACATGGGTATTTGTTAAAGCGTAGATAAATTTTGGTGGTTCTGTAAATGTCTAAACGTACTTTATCGTGAAACGTAAACGTTTTATGTAACTAATAAAAATAAATATGAAAAGTCAATTATTACTTTTGAAAAAATAATATAATGTTTTTATCGCTTGTATAATGTTATCATATAAGTGGGTCAATCGTCTTGTAAAATAATATTTAAATAAATTTAAAACTCATATAAATATTAGAGAAAACTACAATTTTGGTCCACTATCTTTACCGGGTATAACACTTTTGGTCCATTTTTTTAAAAATTTGCGGGTTTAAGCCAAAACCCGAGTATCCATTTCACATTTGAGCCAAATCTAACAATTTCGTTAAATATTCATTTGGCTCAAATGTGAAATGGATACTCGGGTTTTGGCTTAAACCCGCAAATTTTTAAAAAAATGGACCAAAAGTGTTATACCCGGTAAAGATAGTGGACCAAAATTGTAGTTTTCTCAATATATTATATTAATGATTCTAAAATGTTTCGCCAAAATTTTTATAAAAAAAACGAACCAACACTATCATGTCAGGAAATAGTGTATAAAAATCACATTTCTCTTGTTTTATTCGTTAAATGAAAATTTTTAGCTTACGCGATTTAATTAGGTGATGAGAATTAAAAGTAAACGCGCCCGTTTAAATAAAAAGATAAATAGTGGAATAATGACGAAATAAATGACGTCATAAAATGACCTAAAATTACGGAATGTTACAGCTTTCCCTTCACATTTATCATTTGAATTTTTTTACCGTATCTCACCTACCCTGAGGTTTCTCCTTTACTTCTCTCCACCAATTCCACATCATCATCATCAAAATATATAAACCCAGATTTATAATTTTTTTCATCATCATCATCATCTTCAAAAAACCATTCCACTCAAAAACAAAAATCAAACACATCATACAACAAATCATATCCCAGATCCCAGATGGGCTAGATCCAAAAACAACAAAGAAAAAGACAACGGTTTTAATACAAACCACTTTAGCAGATTTCCATCATTATTTGAAAATGGGGTTATACAAAGCCATTACTTTATACAAACCCAGCGACCCTGGCAGAAAACAACATCAGCAATTGGAACACCCAGTGTCCTTAAATTTTAACCTAATAATTTGCCAGAAAAAAAAAGCTCTACAAAGGTCCGAAATTTCAACAATGAAGAACAAAACATGTATAGGGACCCAACAAGACACAAATCACTATTAACCGCCAAACCACCAACAATCTTACGCGCCTCCACCATCAATCAAACCACTTTAACGCCTCTCTTGGCTTCCCAACATAATAAAATTTGCTTCTAGTAAGGAATAAACTTTTGAACGACATACTTGGCCCAACTGTCTAGCACTTTCCTTTGACTTTGCATCATCAGAGAATAAGGTCACCTCCTTCATAGCACACATTTCCCCGCTTTCACTAGCAATAAAACCCAAGTTTGTAACAAGTCAAGACACTTGGTAAACAATAAAAGAAATAACATTGCATATAGCTTTGCCTGTCGAAAAACCCACATCAAAAAACCAATCAAGCATTTAAGCCCCACATCTGAAACAACTCGATCTAACTTCATACCAAAACCCAAATTAGTCATATCTTCACAAGAACAAGAACAACAAATGGCATCGGCGCACCTGAACCAAATGCATCGCCACCATCACCTCCGAAATCACAACAACCACTCTCTAACTTGATGGCTGAAAAAGCTTTGTACAGGGTAAGTCGTCGATTCAGTTTGGTGATCGTGTTTGATAATTAATGTCATAGCAGTTTGGTGGATCTGTTTTTTGGAAGGGTTTGTGTTTGTTAAGGATCTGTGGTTTTTAACAAACCAGATCCATATACTAAATCCCTTAGGGAGGTGGTTATTAAGGTTGAAGATTGGAGTTGTAAGTGTATGAGTGGTTTTTAATGTTGATGAAATGATGTGGATGTATAGTTTGAAATGATGGGTATATGAGGACTTTTTTAATTGGATCTGTTAATTATGATCCATATAAAACATTATATATTAATATTATTACTCTAACGATCAATTTCCCTGGAGGACCCCGACCCACCCATACCCGGGTCTCATTAAATGATTTTTGACCCTGCATATAATGAGGGTTTTTTTCCCTTTTTTTTTTTGTTTTTTTTTTTTTTTTTTTTTTTCTTTTTTTACCATTTTTTTTTCTTTTTTTTTCTCAAAAACTTTTTAAAAAAAACTTTTTTTTTCTTTCTCGGAATACTCTCTCGCGCTGTTTGAGCCATCGGTCTATTTTTTTATGAATAAAACTTTAAGTTTCCACAAACTTCGCGCTCCGCTAATCGTCCCGTTCTTTTTTTTTTCTCAAAAAATTTTTAAAATAAAATTTTCCTTTTTTTTTCTCGAATAATAACCCGCTTCGCAACTGTTGGAGTCATCGTCTTGTATTTTTTATGAATATTATTTTTTAACATTTGGGTTTTTTTTTTTTACCATATTTTTTTCCTTTTTTTTTCTCAAAAAGTTTTTAAAAATAAAACTTCCTTTTTTTTCCTTCGGAATAACCCTAGTCGCGCTGTTAGACATCGGTCTGATATTTTTATGAATAAAACTATTAAGTTTCCTCAAAACCTCGCTGCTCCGCTAATTCGACCCGCAACGGCGCGCGAGTATCGCCAGTTTTTTTTTTTTCCTTTTTTTTTCAAATATTTCTAGAAATAAAATTTTCTTTTTTTTTTCCTCGGAATACCCTCTCGCATAGCAATAAATGGACTTTTTGTATTTAGTGTGCATTAAATGCACCGGTTGACCGGGTGCATTTAATACGCCGGGTCAACCATACCTGTGACCGATCGGGTTTTTTTTTTTTTTTTAAGAAAAAAAAAATTGTTTTGTTTTTTAAATACTCTCTCTGCACTTTATTATAACGTCATCGGTCCTGTTATTTTTATGATAATAATAAACTAAAACCACGCGTATTTAGTTGCATTAAATGCACCGGTTACCCGACCCGGTCCGATACATTTATCATTTTTTTTTAAATTGTTTTTTTTTGCTTTTATATTTCAAAATATTCACATCGCACTTTTTTGAGTTATCGGATATTGTCGGTCGACCCACCCTGTCCGCCCCGACCACTTTTCCTTTTTTTAATTTACGAAATAGCCCTCAGATATTTACCGAAATATAACCCCTTCGCAAAATGTGTTAAATTTACAAAAACACCCTCATTTTAATTTAAATTTTATAAAATATAACCTCTTTCCCCACTAGCGGTCCGAACCGTAGTTTATATTTTTCTAGAATGCAACCAAAACAAGTGCCTTTGAAAATCGGTTCCGTGTTACTAAACGACCTAATTTTTTTTTTTTAAACAAAAATATACTTCTATAACACGACCAAACCGAAACACCGGCTGCAAACATCCGCATCGAAGCGCAGAGGCGAACCTAACATTGTATATTAACAAAGGGCAGTACGCCCCGTACCCAAAAAAAATTAATGCGACCCGCCCTTTTTTTTGAACCCACATTCAATGAGTTTTTTTTTTCTTTTTTTCTTTTTTTTTTCTTTTCTTTACATTGAACTTTTCTATAAACCTTTTTTTTTTCTCAAAAACTTTTATTAAAATAAAACTTACTTTTTTTTTCTCGGAATAAACCCTCAGACCGCGCTGTTTGAGTCATCGGTCGTTTTTTAAAAATGAATAAACATTTAATTTTCTCAAACTCGCGCTCCCGCTAATCGCGTCCCTTTTTTTTTTTCTAAAAAAATTTTTAAAATAAAATTTTTCCGTTTTTTTCTGAAATACACTTTCGCACTTCGAGAGCCATCGGTCCCTGTTTTTTTTATGAATATTTTTTTCTTAACAGTTTAGTTTTTTTATAACTCAGTTCTTTATTTCCTCAACAAAGTTTCTAAAATAAAGACTATCCTTTTATATTCTTTTCGCATCGTGAATACCCTCTCAGCACTCTTTTAGTCATCGGTCTGTTTTTTTAATGAATAAACTTTTTAAAGCTTCCTCAAACCTCGCTAAAATTTAAGTTTCCTCAAACCCGCTGGCATTAAAGCCGCTAACATCGTCCCGCAACGGCGCGCGGGTCGCCATTTTTTTTCCCCCTTTTTTTGGCAAAAAATTTCTAAAATAAAATTTTTTTTTTTTCCCTCGGAATACTCCTCTCGCATGCATTAAATGGCCTTTTGCATTTAGTGTGTCATTAAATGCACCACTTATCGGTATTTCGGGTCGACCCGACCCAGTCCGCAACCGACCCGTTTCTTTTTTATTTTACGAAATAGCCCCTCAAATATTTACGAAAATACCCCCCTCGCACTATGTGTTAGAATTACGAACAACTACCCCTCATTTTAATTATGTTGTAGAAAATACCCCTTTTCCCCACTAGCGGTCGACCGAATAGTTTTTTTTTTTTAGAAGCACCCCAAACATTGCTTTAAATCGTCGATGCTATGGTAAACGACCGTTAATTACTTTTTTTTTTACAAAAATATACCTTCTAAAACCACGTCCAAACCGAAAAAACACCCGGCCGCGAAACATCCCGCAGCGGAGCGCGGGTGAGCCTAACTTGTTGTGCTCTATTTACCCACCAATTAAGTGGGTTGCATTAAATGTTTTTGACCCGGCCATTAATAAAGGATTTTTTTATTTTTTTTAACAGTTTAGTTTTTTAGCGGTTTTTTTTTTTTTTCAAAAATTTTTTAAAATAAAACTTTCCTTTTTTTTTCTCGGGAATACCATCTCCGCACTAGTTTTAAGAGTCATCGATCTGTTTTTTTTATGAATAAAATTTAAGTTTCCTCAAACCTCGCTCATCCGATAATCGTACCCGTTCTTTTTTTTTTCTCAAAAATTTGTAAAATAATTTTTTTTTCTCGGAATAACCCTCTCGCACTGTGAGTCGTCGTCTGGTTTTTTTAAGAATAAAACTTTAAGTTTCCTCAATACCTCGCCGCTCCGCTAATCGCCCGCAACGCGCGCGGATCGCCAGTTTTTTGAATTTCCTTTTTTTTCAAAAAATTTCTAAAATAAAATTTTCCTTTTTTTTCCTCGAATACCCCTCAGCGCACGGTTTTGAGTCGTCTGTCTTTTTTTTTATGAATAGAAACTATAAGTTTCCTCAAACTTCGCTCTCCGCTAAATCGTCACCCGCAGCGGCCGGGCGGGTATAGCTACTTGTGTGTATAAATATTAAACTTTAGAAAAAATCGAAACATTTAAAAAGGAGAAAATTAAAAAAAAGGAAAGAAATGGTAATTTAGTCATTGTTAGTTCGACCAAAGGACCAAAAGTATAACCAACCACAAAAATACTTATCTTTTTTGCAATTTCAAAAATCGACGACCCAATCCTGCAATTTGGCCAAACCACAAGACCATTTTTTGCAATATGACTCTAATAATATAGTCTTGTCAAAATATTTTTTTTCTCTCCTAACTCAAATCTAAATCCAACAATCTAAACCAAATGTTTAATTCAAAACCAAAACTTAATCCTAAAACCCGCCTAGCAAACAAACGGAAGCCCTTAAAAGTTATTAATAAAAATTTCAAAACCAAGGTAATATAGTAAACTGATCACCTTCCTATCTATTTTTAGTATGAGGGACACATTAAATTATGGGACATCCAAAAAGAAAAACTGGACAATAAAATGAGACGGATGAAGTAATAAATATATGCATTTGTTGTAGTGCTTCCCCCCTCACTACTGCTATAATAACATGGTTTTAGTAGTTTTTTTAATCGTTATAAACAATGAATAATTAATAAATTATAGTTTTCTTCCTCACATAATATACAATACTTATTTTTTAATCTTAATGAAAAGTAGAGTATTAATAAAAAAAAACACTTAATGTTTGTGCTTAGTCATTTTGGCTAGACCACGTATTTCCCTCACATATCTAAGCACAAAAGAAACACACAACCACCCACAACAACAACACATCCAACTATCCTTTTCTCATCAACTATAGTTAGTATATGCATTTTTGCCCTAAAAACTAACAAACCCAAGTAGTAAAACCACACCACTCCCGACCACTTACCAATTCCCATCGTTTGATATTTAAGCGGGTTTCACACAGAACCTTCACTTAATTTTTTTGGGATAATTGCATGGTGCAATACTACTCACAAAGACACCATATTCGGTAACCCAAATCTTGGACACCCAGCCCGTGAGGAGTAACACAATACAGGCGATTCAGTTATCAATCCTTTAGTGAGCCAGATACTTCAGTGTGCTTGCTGGTATGATGTGTTTATCAATCCGTTTTGGGCTTTGTGTATTATATGTTATGTTTATTAGGGTAGTGTGAGAAATGAGGGAGATAAGCTAGGCAAGAAGAGAGTCAGGGGTGATGATGTGTAGGTTATCAAGACGTGTATTACATTGTAGAGAGAGTGCGTAATGTGTTCTTAATGATGTATCACACAGAGATCCGGCCTGTAACTGGATGGGGGAGTTAGCGTGACGGGGGGGGGGATGTTGACTTGTAGGCCAAAATAGATGTAACTTAGTGATACTTAGAACTAACTTGAACAACAAGTGACATATCGCTTGGTAAATTTTACTAAATGACAATTAGCCGATCGTGAGTAGCAAGCTAATCTCGAATTATGACTCGTTTCGGAGCCGAATAAGCTACTTATTGAAAAGTAGTAGAAAGTTGGGATGAAAGAATATTTGACACTAATTAATATTTTATAGTGTCCAAGAAGTGGAATCAATGTAAATAACAACCACTGCCATCAGCTGTGTTTTGGTTGGAACATATGTGTTTTAATTTACTGAAATGTATTTGGATGTGATAAGCTGATTTGCAACTCAACGTAGTGAATATGTCCCCATTCACAGTAAAACCAGTTCGTATCATATGCATATGTTAGAAGTGATCAAGCTGCCATTTATGGTCTTTTGTTGGCCACAAGCTGCTATTGTTGCTTGAACCAACAAAAAGTAAAAATATAAAAAAGAAACTTAATGAAGGCCAAAACTGAGTATGTACGAATTACTGCAAATATTACTTTCCACTGAATCATTAATAGTATAATAATATGTAGCACATGATGTGCTACCGTACTTGTAGCAATTTAATTTGGCGAATAAGTAAAGATGTCAATAGAGTAAAACCAATTATTAAAATGATTTATGCAAAATAGCCGTCGGGGTATAAATGCAACGTTACTACCAGCCATGTGGCAGTAAATCAGAAGCATAAGATGCTAAAAAAGAGGTAACAATGAACTTATGTGTTACTTTTGTTCCTAAAAGTTGGGATAATAAAATGATATGGGGTGTTAGTTTGAATGGCAATAAGCAACCACACACCTATCGTTACAGTTTGATATGTATATTGTCGTTAACGACAACTCACATGACCTGAATTCGTGTATGAGGAGGCTGTTTGTGTTTGGGTTTTCTTACCACGTTTGGTTATTTAGCTGTAAGCGTTTTTATTTATTCTTTTGGTAAACAGATTATTATTAGCAATAAGTCTGTTAGGGGTTTTCAATATTTTGTGTGTTGGAAAACAATTGTTATTAAGTGTATTCTAATGTTACTCCGTGTTTTGCTTACGAAAAAGCAAAAAAGTACATCACACGTATCTTCAAAATCGAAAAGATAAGGGATACATCACACACTCACTAATCTTATCATATGCCAAACAAAATAAACACACGTATCAATCATGTCCCCACTCACTTTCCGATGACGGCAGCCTCAACAAATCATCTATGATCTCCCTCCGACATAAGGTCCCTCCTATGCGTTGAGAGGCTTATTCACGGTTATCTAGCGGTTATCCCCTCCTAAATTTATTACCATTAATAGCTTTGATTAAATAACTGAATTAAGCTATAAGGTTCATGCTCTAGGAAGATGACATCATAATTATCTTCTTATACTAATATCCATTTAATTGATGCAGTTGTTTTATAAAACCTTGAATTGTTTTCTACAGGGTATAAGGTTATGAAGGAGCCGACGCGTTGGGAAAAAGTCAAGAAGGAGATTGTCCGCTTAGTTCAAGTGCTTTTTTGATGTTGTAAATAGATATATTGTTTCGTTCTGCATTATTCGAAGTTTTGGAATTAGACATAGGATGTTTGTTGGGGATGTTTAGAATAACTTGAAGATTAAGTATTACAAGATGTTGGTAGCGTGATTGCGAGTGGAGCTGATCTTTTGAGCCGAGCCAATTGCTATATGGAGAATAAAGAAGTTAAATCGAGTATGTTATTTTCCATATTCAATCATTGTGGTTGGTTTTTAATATTTTAGTTTTCCTAATTTAGAATGACTGAATCTGTTTTTAGGGGTGAAATGTGTCATTCTGTTACTAAATGGTACATTGTCGTAGTCATTTACTGGAGTTTTGCTTAAGTAATTTATTAATCAAACGGCTGGAGTTTTGGTTTAGTGATTCGTTATACAGAAGCATATAAGAAAAACACCTTTGTAGCAATTGTGTTTTTGTTAGATCTATCTTCATATAAACTCATTACTTAACTGGATTTTTGTAGGCTTAGGAGGTTAACACTTGAGATTATGAGCTTATAAAGTCCTTCAGCTCAAGTGAATAAGTTCGTAGGGCTGAAAAAAGCGAGCTTATAAAGTGACCAATACATAAACTTAGAAAACGAATTTGATTCGTGTGTTTCTTCAATTCAGAAATGAGATTCTTCTTGGACAGGTATATAGTGTGCATATTTGGGCACATTATTTAAAGTATATATGTTAGTGTGAGTGGAGGCAATAACTGAACATTATATTTCATAGGTGTGAGAAAAAAGGGCAAAGGGTGAGGTCCGTTAGACACAAGTGCAGCGATGCTGTAAAATATTAGTAGCAACGTTGTTACCCTTTCTGCAATTATTTATTGTGTCTACTGAAATTTTCAAATTTTAAACCATTAGTAGGGGTTTGCAGCTCTTGTAATTATAATATCCTTATTTACGGCATTATATATTAGCTTACTTTGAACTTTCTTATGGCCTGAGCTAAATTACCGTAAAATAGCAAACCTTAAAAGAAAAGTCGCCATCTTATGTAGTATGAGCCATAACACCTTAGTGGTATCTAGCGTTTAGAGAGATGGAGGGTCGAAATGTGATTTCTAAATTGATACGTCAACAAATGGTATTCGTAATTTTCCTTAGTCTTATAGGCTCTTGTGAATTGGTTATATGTGTTTTTAGATAAGTCAGCATATGTATGATGTGTTTTTTTTAAAAAAAATCCTTAGTTTGTATGGTAATTGGGTGTTTCTATTTAATTTTTTTTTTTTTTTTTTTTTTTCCTTTTTTTTTTTATTAAATGTCATGCAAGCGATTTACTATCTAAACGTATAGTTCTCTTTATTCATTTAATTTCAAAATACATGCAGCGGTTCTTTGGTGTTTTTGGTGGTTGAGAGAGAGAGAGAAAGAGAGGGAGAGAGAGAGAGAGGGAGAGAGAAGGAGAGAGAGAGAGAAAGAGAGAGAGAAGAATTATTTGTATGTTGTTAGTGTTTATAGTGGACATTTGTAATAAGAATCATATAGCTGACGAATCTTAGCCATATATTGTAAGTTATAAAATCATAACATGGGGTATTTTTGTATTTTTTTTATTGATATGAAATTGTTTCTTTTGCGGTTTTTTGCTTTGTTTTGTGTTATAAATATATTGGTATATGGATTGATTTTGTGTTGCTTGTCCAAAATATTATGCCAAAGTATTCTTGAAAAATTTGTTATTAGTTGCAATATAATTATTTAAACAGCCTCTAATTGTCTGCAATAACAAAAGATGACTGAAAGTGAGCCAAGAAATCAAAAAAAGCTCTAAGAAGTATAGTTATAACCATCATACTATTGACAATATAAATACACCATAGGTCATAAATGGTTGCAATTATTATAACCATCATTCTTCCAGATAATAGTTATACACCATAGGTACATTAAATGAATTGCAGCTTTATAATGGTATCGTTCAGTTTCCTTGTTGTTAGTGATTTTAAGAATGTTGGGATATGTTTAATAAGTTTGAATTCTACTTGCTCTTCAAAACATGGATGTCATAATGGTGAGCACTGATGATATATTCTTATGGCCGTGTTAAAGTTTCCTGATCTTAATTAAGGATTGTGTCTTATACTTGTGTTTCGAGTGTTTTCAGTTTGCAGTTGATGCTTTTACTTGAGGGATCTCTTGCCCTCGATATGATCAAGGTTTGTGCTCCTAAGGTAAACTAAGAGTCTATGATATGAGGTTTATATTATCTATAAGTTTTGCATATTTTGTAAAGTATGTGTAACTTTGTGGTGTGATTACTGCTTGCATGAAATTTACAGTCAAAATGATGTTTATTAGTGTTTTAAAGATGGTAAGAGGTTAAATGCATAATACAACAATCGCATTATTATGAAACTGAATATTGTTCTCTGATTGTGTGTTTTATATACTTGTAAAATATACCACAATATAATAATAATTCAAAGAGCAATTAAGAAAATTACCAAGTCACCCTTAGTAAAATCCACTCTCAAAAATATATATAATACGTATATTTAACCGGGAAGAAATGAATCACCCGGTCCGTTTCCCCAACGAACTTGTGCAACTGAACCTCGATTAAGCTCGATTATATTTGAAAAAAAGCAAAGATATTTTGATGATCTATAACTACCAAATAAAAACAACAATTAAAATTGAACAATTAAAAGCAATTAAACATTTAAAAAGGATTAACGGGAAACAAATAAAACGCGACAAATAAGCAAGTAAATCAAAATTAAGTCCTAAAATTGCAAACTAAATTCCTAAACCTAAATTAAGACAGAAGAAAATTTTAAGAAAAAGAAAAATATTTTTCTTTTGATTATTTTTAAATTTTTTATTAATTAAAATCTATTTAAATCTAATTAAATCCTAAAAAATTAAAAAAATAGAGAATAATTGAAATTATATTTTTCCTAGATAAAACAAAGAAAAAGAAAATTTTAGAAAAAGGAATCACTATTTTTGCCTTTTTAGATTTTTAAATATGAATTTTCAAAAATTTAAACTAAATAAAAGCTTAAAAATAATAAAACTATAAAAAATATAAGCCAAATTTTTTTTATAAAAATTAAACTAGAAAAAAAGAAAAAGATGAGAAATTTTATAAAAATAAAAGCCCTAATTTTTAGTTTTTTTATTTAAGTTTAATTAAACTAATTAAAAATTAAACCTAATTATTAAAATTAAAATTAAAAACTAATTAAATACTTAACTAAGGACTAACTATGCAAGGACTAGAGGACTAACAGTGAAAACAAAAGGACAAACGGGGGATTAACTGAGTTAACTAACAAATGAGAAAGTTACAAAACCTACCCTGAGGCCTAACCCGATTACACCCTAAGTTCCTTTAAGCCTAAAAATAAGTTGAAATTTAAAAAGTGCTTATTAAGGAAAACTTATAAAAGCAAAGTTAAAGAACAAAGTGTGGTGAACAACTTTAATAAAATCAACTTGGTCTGAAAAGCACTATTAAGCTGCTATCAGTAAGTGGGGCTTTCCCCTTGATTTAACTTATCAGCTTGTAAGAAGCTCAAAAGAAGCTCAAATTTGAAAACAAAAGAAGCTTTGGAAAGCTTATAATGTATACTATCTAAAAATGAAAAGCTAAATCACCTAAGAACATCTTAAACTAACTGAAATTTAAGATGAAAATGCTAAACTCAGGAAATAAGCCAAAGTACACAAAATCTTTTTAAGCTAAAAAGCTCAATAAGGCAATTTCGAACTTAAGCTCTTGTAAACTGCTTTACCTAGATATAAGCCTAGAAACTAAATTTAAAAAACCTTAATATATAAGGCTAGAAATCAAAAAATTAAATCCTAAATCTTAAACCTACTGTTTTTGGTATTTTTGGTTTTTTTAGTTGAAATTTGACAGCAAAATAAGCTACAAAATGCCAATTAAGCCCTAATCTATATTAAGCTATGTCTATACTATAAGCTACTATAACCTTAAAAGCTAAAACCTAAGATTGCTAACTTAAAATTTATTCAAAAGAGGGACAACATGAACTGATTAGTTCCTTCTGATGCAATTTGCACAAACACAAACCAAGTAGTGAAGGTTACCTTAAGGGTAAACCTGCAGTTAAACACTCTCAAGGAGAGTGTACAAACACAAAACAAGGAAATATCAAGCCTAAGTGCATGGAATCAAACAATCAATAACAAGAAGAAAGGAACAAAATGCCCTGGTGCTGAAATGATTAATATAAACCATAACTATTTAATTTTTGCAAATTAACTTTTGAAAACTGAATTAAAACTAATCTTAAATGAAAATACAACTAGCTCATATAATTTGAACAAAGTGTTTTGACTTTTTGAGGTCAAAAATGCTTAAACCAAACACTCCAATACTTTGAACTAATTGAAAAGCTTTTTGAATTGAAAAATATTAAGAAAACTTGATTTACCAGACATAACCTCGCTTTAAATCAAACTAATTGACACAAATTAACAACTACTTAAGCTAGAATTAAATATCTATGATATAACTAACTAATATTTTGGTTTTTTATGGATTATAAGACAGAAATGAAATCTCTTTCTATATCTAATAATCTAAAAGAGGCCATATATGATCAAAAATAGATAAGAAGCACAAATGAGCATAAGTCAGCACAAATAAGCAATAAGCATAAGCAAATAAGCAGAATTTAGACTAATAAGTATTTAAGTAGATATTAAGCTAAAAAATTAAGTGACAATGAAATTTAAAAGAGAACTTACAAGTGGCCTAGCTAAACAAGGCTTAATGGCTCTTAGAGCTTTGCTACAAGCTCGCTAGCTTATAATTAAGCTAGGGTAAAAGTCCTTGGGAGCTCTTCCAAATTAAGCTCCCCTTCCAAAAGGTCAATAAGTCCAAAATGCATAGGTAAACTTCTGATTTTAAAGTTAAGGTATATAAACAATTTATCACTACCAGATATTTAATAGTTAACAATAAGCATAATTAACATGAATTAACAACTGAATCTAGCTAAAACTTAAAATCCACAAGTTATACTACTATTTTTGGTGTTTTTATGTTTTTATGACTGAATTTAAGAAAACAAATTACTATAACTAAAAAGCTAAGAAAACAGATGCAAGTTTATGACTAATGAGACTAATAAGCATAATCAAACAAAGAATTAAGCACTAAGAAAAGCAGATAAGCAAAATAAGCATAGAAGCATATAGACTATTAAGCAAACTTTTAGCAAATCTAAACTATGAATTAAAGAACAAAAGTAATGAAAACTAACCCTTAGCTTCAGCTAAACAGAAGCTTACACACAATTAAGCTGCTACAAGCTCTCCTAGCTTATAAATAAGCTAGGAGTTAAGTCCTTCTTTGACCCTTCCATAATTGGTCAAACTTCCCAAAAAGCTCAATAATCCACAAGTGTATGTTAAGATGATTAAAGGTTTAGATATGATTAATACTGAATTAAATAAGCTCCATTTCAGCTTATAGACTGAAAGAGCTTAATATGAGCTTATTAGCTTATTGAGACAATTTGGCTATTTTAGAGAGCTTATGAATAAAGAGAAAAGAGAGCTTATAACTAAATTAAACTAAATTTCATTAATAAAAACTGAATTACATTCCTTAAAAAGAAATTACAACTGATTTTAAAAATTACATTAAGCTTAAAAAACTACACTAGGCTAAAAACTAGAAAAGGAAAAGAGAGATATCGTGTGTGTGATGGTGTTGCCTTTTTATAGCAGCAGAAGAACATTCTAGGACCTTAGCCTCCATCAATCATCCACCTTTGATCATCTCTAATCATTAGATCTTTGTTTTTGGCCGTTGGATCACTAAGTGACCTCACACGGATTGCCAAGCTGGCAACCCATGTGAGGCTCACTTGTGCTTCTTCTCTGAGTAGAAATAGTACAAAACCCACATTCCATGTGTGCTTCTCCATTGATGACGTGGCTATGTGTTTGAGTGAGGTGCTTAGATCTCTTGATTTTACTAATCTCTCCCTACCATCTTGTTTAGGAGCTCATGAATAGACTTACTTGCCCTTCAATTTTAAATTGCCCCTTGATTTACCCTGGTGAAAGCTAGGGACGATGGGTGAATAGTGACTTGTGTTTGGCGCCCAAATTATAACTGAAAGGGTAATTTTCAGTTAAATAAATGGATATGTGTATTTTACACTTATCAAAATTCCCCAAACTAAACGATTGTGTGTCCTCACGCAATATCACATGCCTTATAACCAAATACCTCGAAACTTCCCCAAACTAAACCTTTGAAAAGTAGCAAAGATTTTTGTTGAGAGAGTTAAGAGATCACAAGTTATAAAACACCCGATTTCCCATTTTCAAAGATTTTTCTCTTTTTATGATTTTTCTTGATAATTAATTAACTACCTAACTACAACTTATTTGTGTTGACATAATGTATTGTTTTCATTTCCTTTTTGGTAACTTTGAGGATCATAGAACAAAAAGCACAATTAAGTGTCTAAAAGATAACTTCATCATCCCCGATTTTTCACTTTTCCCATGCTAAGCTTAAAAATAAGATCACCGTTAAGTACGAGCTAAGATGCTAAGACTACTTATAATTACAACTTGTGAATTCCTCTTCCCGACATAAATCATATATTTAGGTGTGTGTGTTCAAATTAATTTAAACCATTAAATCCACATATTTAGATAGTTGAAATCCGACCAAGCTTTACACATGGGCCTTTTGGGCTAATATGTTAATCACTTAGCAAGATCACATCTCAAAGCAAACAAAAACCTCCTTAGCTAAGACATCGTTGGTTCACTTGTCCCATGAATGACTTTCTTCTCTAACATAACCACGCGTCATCTGGTAATGCTAAGCTTTTGACACCCTAGTCCGGAGAAAACTAATCGAAAACGCATGGACTTCTGACAAAAAAAGCATTGTAGAACTTTTAGCAAACCTTAGTTCAAAGAATACCTTGTTTTAGAAAATGAACTTTTAACTATTTATTTTCTAACTTTTGCAACATTATTATTTCTAATATATTATTACTAGAAACGTAATCACACTTTCTTTCGACGACACATCGCACGCCTCCACAAGAGCTCGTGTATTTTAAATATGATACCAACAGACCCTAAAAATACATCTTCCACCCTTCTTTCGATGACACATCGGCCGCGAACCGACAAATGCCCATGTACTTTATTACGATGGAGTTTGTATATTAATTATTAACACTAAGGATTTATAACTTGCATCCTTTTTATTCACCAACTACATTTTTATAGATTTTTTTAACTAATTAATTGATTTAACACATTATTTTTGCAAATAGAAAAAATTCCGTTTTAGAAAACCAAAGTATAAACTTGAACTAAAATTCTTATTTACAAATGATGTCGACTTCATCGATAAAGCTTTTTCTCTAAATATGTTGATTAGACTTTTAAGAGTAAAACTCTAATTTGTAAAAATTAAAGAGAACACGTATAATTAATCATTTTAAGAACTCCGGGGAAGAAAAACCACAAGTTATTCTTATAAGCCTTTAAGTTTTCCAAATAAACTTTGTTTAGCATCCTAATTCGTAATCAACACTATCATCTCTTATTCTTTGCAATTTAAAATCTCTAATAAAGAAATTCGCAAATACTTAGCCTATATAAAATCCAACTCGGCATATTTAAAATCTACTTGAGATTAGCACAAGTCTTCATTTACTAATGATTTCAAGTCTAGCATGTTTAAAGTCTACATGAGACTAGCACAAACTTTCATCATTAATTGTTAAGGGAGAAAGCTAGAACTCTACACGTTCGATCGGGTCAAAAATTACTTCTTATTCTCACCAACGGAAAACCTACATTCGTTTCTTAACACTTATTTTTTTATTTACTATATATATATATATATATATATATATTATGTTATTTTTTATTTTTATTATTTTTTTATATATATTTAACTAGATAACAAGACTGAAAATTTTAAAATTTTTGCTATTTTTGGGGAAAAACGGGTACGTGAAAACAAAACAATAAGCAGGTAACATCAAATCGATAGATTCCCTCCCCAAACTAAAACGAAACATTGTCCTCAATGTTTAAAAAATGAAACATTGTTCCTCAATGTTTAAAGTCGGTCTCTACGAAAATCTAACCGTTTAAAATTAAGTAAAGATAACTAATCGATAAGATGAAAGGATATCAGATCTCCCCAAACTAATTTCACACAAAGGATGAGAAGCTCGAGTGAAACGGGATACAACATCGGACACGAGAGTCTTCAGAAATTGTTGGGTCAATCCTGCAAAAATGCACAAGTACAAACAACAAACACAAAGAAACCGGAAGAGGATAGCCTCAACACAACACAACACATTAGTTATAAAATAGAAAGAAAATAGAAAAGGATAAGCATGGGGTGAACTCTTACGAAACGGCTTGTTTTTGGTCACCGAGTCACAAGCTCGACTCGATCCCTGAATTTAATTGTCCTTAGGGAAAGTCCTGTGAGTCCGGAATAACCAATGGTGGTGTATCCCCTCCATAGTAATGCTTAAGACGGTGGCAGTTGACTTTGAAAATTTGAACTCATCCGATAACATTTGGCTATGCCATAAGTGAAAAACTTCTGAGTAATAGTATTTTTGAAAGGACCGGACCAACGGGACTTGAGCTTTCCGGAGAAAATCTTAATCCGTGGGTGGGGAGTTGAAAAGTAATACATGATTCACCAACAATGAAGATTCATTCTTGAATCATAGAGTCGTGAGATTTTTCTTCATCTTCAGTCCTTGTAGATTAATGAATTCTAATAATCTTGATCTCGAAGCTGTTAAGTTTTGTTACGTTGGAGCTTTCGAATATTACCCCAGGTTTTTGAGATCGAAGTTGGCATGCTTAAAGCCCAATAATGCCTTGTTGTTCTAATTCGACGGTAAATGACACAATTTTTTCCATAAACTAGCTTTGTAGGGCTGGCAATCCGATCGGAAGTCTTGTAAGCGGTCCTAAATGCCCACAATGCATCATCTAACTTGTCTGACCATGAGGCATAGTGTTCTCCTACCGTCCTTTCTAAGATTCTTTTAAGTCCACGATTCGTGACTTCGACTTGGACCACTTGTTTGAGGGTGGTAAGCGGTAAAAGACGATGTGTGGACACCAATCATTAGACATAACTTTAATCAATTTGTCGTTACAGAATTGGGTTCCTACTATCGCGTATAATTCCGCTCTTGGTGCATCCGAATCGGAGAAAAGGATTTCCAAATTGACAACTACCCTAACATCGTTGTGGGGAGCGCCTTGGCTTCAACCCATATGAAAAGATATCGACCTAACGAGGATATATTTTGTTTCCTCTCGATGACGGAAATGTCCCCATAAAATCTATTTCCCCATACGATCGAAAATTCACAAACTTGGATTGCATTTTGAGAGGCATCTCATCTTGATGTTAAATTTCGCCTTGTCTTTAACATACATCACAAATTGATCAATTCGTAAGCAATCCACCATAAATCATCTAGGACAAAAGAAAACCGCCATACAAATAACTTTCTGAGCGGTGATATTAGCACTAAGATGGCCCCCGTGGGTCCTTCATGACAAGCTTTGAGGATTTCACAAGAGCTCTTGCAAAATACAACACCTTACGACGATTTGATCCTTACATAATACGAAAAAGAGATAGGGATCATCCCTCAAAAGTATATAGTTTTTACATCCTTGAAAAACTTCCTCATTTTTGTTTGAGTTTGACATTCTTTTGATTAGAAGATTCCCCGCGTGGTAATTTGCTATATCAGCAAACCACGAGGTACTTTGATTATCATGAGAAGTCACCGTATTCAATGTTTCAAGAGGAAAAGTTTCATTAATCTCTTTTGGATCAAAAACATTCTCATACAGGTTTTCATACGAAGAGTGATGGGCTGCAATAGTTTTCCAACATCCTTTGGTATCAGATTACTTGAAATCACATTCCCTGAAGAAGTAATGGACCTATCTAAGCAATCTTGCTTTGGCGTCTTTTTTTGTTAAAGTATTTCAATTCTGGAGTGGTCCCGTGAAACAACACTTGTTGTTCATGAAAAATATGATCGGCAACTTCACAATAGCCGTAAACTACCGCAAGCATCTTGTATAATTCATTTCTGCTTCGGTCATCGTTTTGCTCGCGTAATGAATTGGTCTAAAATGCTTCTTAACCCTTTGCCCTAGAACCACACCTATTGCATAATCACTTGCATCACACATGATTTCATAAGGTTGGTCCTAATTCAGTAGCAAGTGGAGAATTGGAGCTTCGGTTAACATCTTTTTTAGAGTCTGAAAGCTAGAATGCAATCTTCCAAAAGTTGCCAGGAGTGTTTTTACCTCTTAGAGATGGGTCAGCGGGTCGAGAGATTTTGTAAAGTCCTTAATGAATCTGCGTAAAAACCAAGCATGCCCGAGATAACTTTGAATTCCCTTAACGGTAATATGGGTGAGGTAGCTTAGAAATCACATCGATCTAAGTTTGTCGACTTATTTCCCTTTCTTAGATCTTATGTCCGAGTACGATTACCTACTTTCACCATGAAATGGCTTTTTTTTTCTCCCAATTAAGCTAAGTTGGTGTCTTCACACCGTAAAGCAGTTTTTCTAGATTGTGAGGCACTAGAAAAAGTAATTTCCAAAAAACAAGAGAAATCATCCATGGGAAGACTTCCATTGTCTTTCAATCATGTCATGGAAGATTGCCATCATCACCTTGAAACGACCTGGTGCATGCATAAACCGAAAATTCATGCGGCGATAACAAACATTCTGTATGGCAGGTGAATGTGTCTTTTCTTGGTCATTTGAGGATCATTGGAATTTGGAAAATAACCCTAGAGAACCGTCGAGGAAACTATAGTACTCATTACCTGCGAGTCTCCTCAAGGCATTTGGATCCATGAAATGGCAAAGGAAAAATGTTTTTCTGTAGCTTCGTTCAACTTACGATAACTATCATACTCTCCATCCTGTGACAATCTTGTCCGGTACTAATTCGTTTTCATCACTTGGTTACTAACGGTCATTTCCTCTCCTTTCTTTGGTACACCTAGTACTGGGCTTACCCAAGGGACTACCGAGATTGTAGATCAATCCATGCGTCAAGAATTTTTCAAAACCTCTCTTTAATGAACAGATCATGGATTTTAGAGTTAAACCCAGTCTCTGATGTATGACCGCTGGTTTATAGTTCGTCTTCCATTAAATTTTATGAGAACAAAATTCCAGTTTTATACCCTTAATAGACAGAGAGCTTCTCCAAGCCAATTGCTTGCTTTTCCCCGGATTTAAAGGTAACCTTTTATGAAGCGGATGCTTTTCATCATCACTCAATCTTTGCAATTAAGACAATGGCAAACTTGTTGATATTTGCTAAAAATACGTATTCGAGAATGAGGTGGTAAAAGTCACTTAAGTTCAAACCTCGGTGGTTCATTTGATTGAAGATTCAGGCAATTACAAACGATAAGCTCTTTCCTTGATTTCATGGTAAGTAATTCGCTTTGATTTAGTGACGCTAAGGATCACTATTGAGAAGAGCTTCGAGAAGAGAATGTCCCCCTCTGGGTCAAAATTAGCTTCATCAAACTTCCGGTGAAGTTGGATCATCGGCTATAGCAAGATAAAGTTATCACTTCTTCGCAAAGTAGAAAAATCACTATCCCCGAAAGGAGTAGAGTCGAGTAGAAATTTACAAACAACAGATCATATCAGAAGAAGGATTGCCATGAATATGTTACGCAACTGAGTCGAAAAATCGAAGACCTTCTTGTGAATATTCTTCACACGTAACATCATAAGATCAACCTTTCTTCAACGAATTCAAGATTGTTTGTATGAAATCAAAGGAGATCACCAACATGTTAAGGGTAAAGATTGTTCATCTTATCTACGCCTTATCTCTCCTTCATACACACATCACTTAAAGCAAGAGCCGTCCTAAGAAAAGGCTCCCAGTTATTCAACGGTATCTCGAGATCGGCTATGCAATCAAGAACAACGAAAATCGCCGAAATATAATTTTCCCTTACCTTGACAAAGAATGTTCTCGGCTACACCGGTGTGTTTGGAAATTGTTTCTGATCCGGACTAATTCTAACACCATTTTTATATCATTTAGGCCCGGGAGTCCAAGTTTTTTCCAAATGTAAAGAGGCATGAGATTAATGCTAGCACCTAAATTGGCTCGGGCTAAGCAATTATCAAACTCCGAAAAATCACATGGGATAAGAAATCGACCGGGGTTCACCTAGTTTTCTCTCTGGAAGCTTTTTTGAGAACAAGCCGCACTACAATTTTCATTCAAAAGTGTCATATGTTATAACCCATCGATTAACGTCTTTGTTATTAAAGTATCTTTTGAACATAGAGCAAACTTTGCATAGATTAGCGTTCCGTCGAAAACTTAGCTTCAAAGGTGAAGATTCTAGAAATTTCCATAAACTAATTGTAATGCTAGTATCCATGCCTTTTCACGGAGTTTCTCTTTGCAAAGTCTTGAAGTGTAAGGCAAACTATCTTGGCCCTTTGAACAAAGAAGGCTCTTTGATTGGTTCTTAAGTCTTTGTTTAGATTCTTGACCCAAAGGGGGTTGAATGTCTGCGGTGCTAGGTAGCTCCGATCCTTTGTCACCTCGGTTTCCTTTTCACCACCGGTATAAATTTGCGGAGGTCCAACATATGAGGCACCACTTCGAGTGTAATGGCCCTTGCTTCGTTCCTAGGGTTTTCGAATAGTAATGCTTGGTATCGAACTTGACCTTAAAGCTTGTTGGTATGATAGTTTTTGCATGAAACTTAGCATCATGATTTGATTATCATCTTGACTTCTTTTGAGAATCATTGTAAACCTCTTTGAAAATCATTGTGGTTCCTTTGAAAAATATCCAACTTCATTTGCAAGGTATTGTTATGTTTCGCTATCAATTAGCCTTTAGCATAACTTTCAAATCCAATTTTAGAAACACCTTGAATTTGTGAAACGGGAGTAAAGCGTGATTAACTCAATGGTGATTTGTGTGTGGTTGATATGGTGGGGCTTTGATAAACGCTCCTGATTTGTTTGTGACGGTTTTGGTTAAAAGATTGCCTCCACGTTTTTTGATTTGATTGACATTTGTTTCCCTTGATATCACTTTGGTTTCCTTGGTTGTTTTTTGAACATTAGTGTTATTAAAACCGGGCGTCCAGCATTTGATTTGCAAATTGGAGTTTCTTCTTTGAAGAAAAAGTTGCAGAAACGGCGACGGTTTGTTGGATTGATGAATGTTACATGAAATACGAGAAATTCATTCCTTTGTTAAACTGACAATTATGTAAAATTATGGTTTGAAACCAATGTGACACAAACTTCCTCTAAGACCGAATAGCTTAAACGGTACACAGGAGTCGATTTTTTTCACTAATCGCTTTTCTCTAAATGGCTCATTCGAATATTCATTTGTCTTCAAGTAAAGCGGGGTACCCAATTTGTTGAAATTCAAAAGAATGAAAAGGTGTAGAAGCGAGAAAGAGGCGCATTCATACTCACTCTTGTTCAATTGCACGACTTCATGAATAAACGAACATTAGATTTTACTCAACAATAATGGCTAAACCCTCACAGGCATCTTATCAAGAAAATTGTTCCACCCGTGTGGAATCTAAAGCATCTGATCATTGGGTATTCAAAAAATTTGAAGATCGTATCAAGTTGTGTAATTCGAGAACCCTGAAGAGTGACCATTGAGGAATCAGTTCTTTTCTTTGAAATGTTGCACCAGCTTCGTTAAAGGTTTCTTCGTCTTGGTGAGAAAGTAGTGTTATGTTTCGAAGGTAAGTTGTTTTCGAAGGTGAAAGAATTGGTTTTATGAAAGTACGAGACAAGTCATCCCACGTTAAATCGAACCCGAATGGTTGGTTCCGTATCTACCAAGTTCCGGCTTCACCCTCGAGAGAGAAAGGAAAAAGCAAAACTTAATCGAAGTATTCGGAACTTCGATGTCTAAAACATAAGTAGTAACCTTGTTGAAAAACGAAGATGATTATGATGGACTTGGTATACCCGAAAATAGAAATACTTTGACAAGATTAATCAAGTTTGTTAACTCAAAATTGTTTTGCATTTTATTCGGTGGAACAACATGCAATCTTCGTAGCCCCCGTTGAGCATGTAGCATTCGAGCCATGGTACGATTGTCGCCATTGGAACTCGGTTCCTCAACAATAACCGTTTTGATTTGTAGTTGTCGAGCGATGATCTATACAACTTGAGATCGAGTGCGCATGCACTAAAAATAAAGAAAATTAAAAAAGTAAACGAAAATTTACACTAAATTTTTTGGATTTATGAATTTATATTTGTTTTACAATCACTTTTAAATACGGATACCCAAAGACAAATAAAACCAAATAATCAACTTACTTCACGGTTACTCTTAAAAATTTCTTCTAAGGTGAGCCGTATTTCGTGAAGTGACTACAAATGGCAAGTTTTAATCTTTGGTTCGATTTGTGAACTATATTATTCCAAATTCACCGGAACTTATTAGATAATACCTCAATTGAAGGATGAGATTTATGTTCTTTTTACAACTTTGTGTATTTCCGTTATTTTTTACGAAATTATTTTTATATTTTTGATTTTTTTTAATTATATCCTTCTATTTATACTAAAAAGAAAAAAAAAATTTTTTTACTTTTTATATTTTTTATTTTTATGGGATTTTGAATTAATTTAACAAAAATGAAAACTTTCAAGACGAAAGGACTTCAAACCAAACTCAACAAACTAAACCACAATCTTTAACACAAGTCCCCCGGCAACGGCCCAAAAATTTTGATACCATAATAAAAAATATATAAAATACTACCACAAGAGCAATTACAAATTCCCTAAGGAAAATTCAGCTCTTAAAAGATATATATTATATATAATACGTAAATTAAACCGGGAAGTATGATCACACCGGGTCGTGTTCCCCAACGAATAAACACAAGGCATATGGCTCTTAAGCATGCCAACTTCGATACCACAAAACCGCGGTGATACGATCGAAAAGCTCCAACTTATCGAACTTAACGAGCTTCAGATCAACTTATGAGAATTCATAATCTACAAGGAGAAAACGAAGAAAGCTTCACGACTCTAAGATCAAGAATCGAATCTCTTCAATGTTGGAGACAAGTCTTACTTTTCAGCTCCCCAGATTAAAGAACAAATTTCTTCTCACGAAAACTCAAGTCCCGAGGTCCGGTCCTTTCACTATTACCGAAAGTTTTTTTCCTTATGGACACAAAGGCCTGATTGCTCATACCGAGTGGTATTAAATTTCAAAGATACAATTGCCACCAGCGTTAAAGGCATTACTGTGGAGGGGAAATGACACCACCATTGAGTTTATTCCGACTCCAAACTTTCCCCAAGGACAATTAAATCAGGGATCTGAGTCGAGCTTGTGACTCTTGACAAAAAACAAGCCAGCTTCGTGGGAGTTCACCCCATGCTTATCCTTTTCTATTTTCTTTCTATTTTATAACTAATGTGTTATGTTGTGTTGAGGCTATCCTCTTCCGATTTCTTTTGTGTTTTGTGTTTGTACTTGTGCATTTTTGCAGGATTGACCCAACAATTTCAGAAGGACTCTCGGTCGATGTGTAATCCCGTTACACTTAGCTTCTCATCCTTTGTGTGAAATTAGTTTGGGGAGATCTGATATCCTTTCATCATTATCGATTCACGTTTATCTTTGCATAATTCATAAACGGCTTAGATTTTCGTAGAGACCCGACTTTAAACATTGAAAACGGAAAAAATAGGAGATTAAAAAGCTCAAAATCTATTTAAGCTAAAAGACACATTAAGCTATATTAGACTATGAACTTTTGAAAACTTATTAAACACATTAAGCTATTAAAACAGAATGTGATAAAACCTTAATCCTATAACTGAAAATTATGATTTAAAAGCTAACTTTTGTTACTAACTGATTTTGGTGTTTGATGATTTTTATGAAACAGTTTGATAGCAGAAATTTACCCGAAGAAATAATGCTAGATAAATTGTAAAACAGAATCTATCGAAATAAGCTATAAGATAACTATAAGCTTACTTGAGTTTATAAAGACTAAAGCTATTAATTCTGGCTAAAAATGAGGCAACAAAGTCACAGATAGTAACTGAGTTACTACTGCAAGAGGTACTCTAACAAGGAACAAAACAAAACTTGCAGTTGCCCTTAGGGACACACTGCACTAGACACTCTTATGAGTTGTAAATAAACACAAACTAAACAAATTCCAAGCCTAGAAAAGCTTTGGATTTAAATCAACAATTCTTAGCAAATACAATTATACCTCCACTGGGTGTGGCAGGAAGGTTTCAAAAAAGCTTAGAACCTTTGAAATTTGGAAATCTAAATCCCATAAAAACAACTTAACTTTTCATTTTAACTGAATAAGAACTAGACCAAAAGCCTCTATCAAGGTTTCTTTAGACTGAATTTGGAGGTCAAACTCATCTATACCGAAACACTCCTTTACTTTTGACATATTTCGTTAGCTAATCAAGATAAATCTAATGACAAATATAATATACAAGATAACAATCAACTTTTATAACAAGCTTTAATAAACACAAAGTTTAACAACTAAATAATACCTAGACTTAAAGATCCTACTACTAATGCTAGTATTTTTTTGGAATTTAATGATTTTAAGACAAATTATAGTAAGCTATATCTAAATCGACAAACAAATACTAAAAGCAGATTAAAGGACATAATCAATAAGCTAAATGAAACACAAATAAGCTAAATGAAGCAACTAGATAAGCAGTTTAAGTAACTAATAAGCAAATAAGCACAATTACACTAAGAATTTAAGGACATAAATTTAAATAATGACAATACAAGTTTGCTCACTAAACAAAGCTTATGCACTTAGAGCTTATCAACACCTAGCTGATCCTTAATGGAACTAAGCAAGTATAAAGTCCATGAAGGCACTTCCAAACTAGCTCTCCTTCCATAGCTTATTTGTCCACAAGTTAAGGTAAACAAGTTTAATCTGATTTTAAAGCTTAAGTAAGAATTAAAACTTGATTACAAAAGCTCAATCTCAAGCTTATAGACTTGAGAGAGCAATAGACTATATTTAGAGGCTTTTTGAGTAAAAGAGGCATAAGTAATGAGAGCTTATAAATGTAAATAAGAATTATTAACATAAAAAACTAAATTTCATTGATCTTAACAGCTTTGTTGATACATAATGAAATGAAAATTACACTGGATAAAAACTAAAATAACAAAAATAAGCTGAAATTACTTTAAGCTAAAAAATCTAGAAAAAGTAAAAATCCCTTGGTGTTGAAATTTAGTTGGGGCTATTTATTGCCAATCGTTGAAGATTCTAGGCCTTGCCTTGCTGCCCATGCTCCTTTTATCTCATCGTACAATTACACAATGATTGGAGAGTAATTGATGGCCGTTGGATCACTAACTATCTCACACGGATTGCCAACGTGGTAATCCCTGATTGAGACGTTTGTGCTAGTTATGTGAGTGCCTCAAGAGTAAAATCAAGCATCTCTTTGTGCTTTCCCCTCTTCCACGTGGCCTTCTAGCTATCTTGACCAATAATAAGCCTATACGACAATTTTAAAACCCTGCCATCTTTGTAAACGACCTTCTTGAATTGTCCCATTTGAACCTTTGATTGAGACTTGCCCCTTGATTTGACTGCTTGGTGAAATAGGGAAGACACATGAACAGTAGAAAAGGTTCTTGGCGCCATTTTTTTTCGTTTTAACTGAAACAGGTTAAAAAGATTTGAACTTTGAGCAATTGGCAACAATAGTCCCTCTCTTTGGTTTATTAAAAATGTAGTGTAAATAAACTTTCATTTTTGGCAACTATGGTCCCTGTGGTTTAATAAAAAGGATATGGGCTAAAGGATTGCGCTTGTGTTTGGGCTTTGGACCCATGGGCATGGTTTTCAAGGTATTAGGCCCATTTAGCCTTAGGATCATTTGTGAAACTTTTGAACTTTGAGGGACTGTTTGGGTAACATTGGGGTTTTTGTCTTTTAGTGGTTGACTTTTGTTGACCCATAGTTGACTGAGAGTTGACTTTTCTTGGCTGTTTGACCACTTTTGACTGAAGCTTGACCATTTTCTGGCTTCTTTTGTGCTCTTCTGCTTCCCGTGTCCGTGTTTGCCCGTTTTTGACGGTTTTCTTGTAATTTTTGATATATCCGTACCTGCACACACAAAACACAAAAAAACAACATACCCGTTGTCCATCTTTTAAATCTGTTTTGGGTCATTTAGGTCATTTTGGTATTAACGATATGTGATTTTACACTTATTCAAAATTCCCCAAACAAAATGATTGCGGTCCTCACGCAATATTACATGCCTTATAACCAAATACCTCGAAACTTCCCTAAACTAAACATTTGAAATGTAGCAAAGATTTTTGTTGAGAGAGCTAAGAGATCACAAGTCATAAAACATCCAATTTCCCATTTTCAAAGATTTTTTTTTATTTTTTTATGATTTTTTTAATAATTAACTTCCTAAGCTAAAACTAATTCATGAGTTAACCTAAGTATTGTTTTCATAACCTTTTTGGTAATTTTTTTATGGATCAATGCACAAAAAGCACTTGAAAAGTGTCTTAAATGATAACTTCACTTTCTAATTTTTCACTTTTTCCCATGCTAAGCTTAAAAATAAATCCTGTTAAGTACGAGCTAAGATTGCTAAGAACTACTTTATAAATTACAACTTTAATTTCTCTCCCGACATAATCATATATTTAAGTGTGTGTGATCAAATTAAATTTAAGACCATAAATCCACAAATTTTAAATATTTGAAATCCGACCAAGCTTACACATGGGACCTTTGGGCTAATATGTAATCACATGATATAATAATATCAGTAAAGATCACAACTCAAAGCAAAACAAAAACCTCCTAATCTAAGACATCGTTAGTACACTTGACCATTAAGACTTTCTTTATAGCATCCCACCGTCCTCGGGAAGTGCTAAGGCTTATGACACCCCATCAGAGAAATAATAATCGAGACGTCATGAAAATCCGATGAACAACCTTGTAGACTTGCAAATCTGTTCAAAAGAATACCTTGGTTTTAGAAAATGAAACTTTACTATTTAATTTTCTAAACTTGCAACATTATTATTATTATTACATTATTAGGCTAGAATTCGTATTACTTTTTTCTTTCGACTACACAATTCAGGCGGCCACGCCTCCGATAAGAGCTCCGTGTACTTTATCTTGATACCAACCCTAAATATACCTCCTCCATCCTTTATTTCGATCTCACATCGGAGCGAAACCGACTTATTGCGATGGAGTTTGTATATTAATTATTAACACTAAGGATTTATAACTTGCATCCTTTTTATTCACCAACTACACAATTTTTTTTTCATTTTTTTCTTTTTTTTAAGTAATACAACACATTATTTTTGCAAATAGAAAATTTTCATTTTAGAAAACCAAAGTATAAACTTGAACTAAAATTCTTATTTACCAACGATGAATGACTTCATCATCGATAAAGCTTTTTCTCTGAATATGTTGATTAGACTTTTAAGAGTAAAACTCTAATTTGTAAAAATTAAAGAGCACGTATAATTAATCATTTTACGAACTCCGGGGAAGAAAAACCACAAGTTATTCTTATAAGCCTTTAAGTTTTCCAAATAAACTTTGTTTAGCATCCTAACTCGTAACCAACACTATCATCTCTTATTCTTTACAAGAAATTCGCAAATACTTAGCCCATATAAAATCTAACTCGGCATATTTAAAATCTACTTGAGATTAGCACAAGCCTTCATTTACTAATGATTTCAAGTCTAGCATATTTAAAGTCTACATGAGACTAGCACAAACTTTCATCATTAATTGTTAAGGGAAAAAGCTAGAACTCTTCACGTTCGATCGGGTCAAAAATTACTTCTTATTCTCACAAACGAAAAACCTACATTCGTGTCTAAACATTTTTTTTATATATTTTATTTTATTTTTTTAATTTTTTTTCATTTTTTTTACAAATAAAAACTTAAAAATTTAAATTTTTTGCTATTTTTGTGGGAAAACGGGTACGTGAGAACAAAACAA